>JAODAL010044337.1:0-32969 GCA_025379985.1 Phyllomedusa bahiana
TGCTGTTTAAATTTTTAAATGCCCAAAATAGCTTATCAACAAAAACTTGACTGACCCAAAAATGAAAAAAACACCTTCTGGGAAAAGTATAAAATAATAAAAGGTATTTTTTTGGGACCCATCATTTCATCTGTGGTGATACAAAGGGTTCTGGATTTTTTAAAAATTTTAAATGCAAGGTGGCTCTATCAACAAAGGGGCCTGCGCCAAAAATGAAAAAAACACGTAACTAAAAAGTATCGGGTAATAAAAGGGATTTTTTGGCACCTTTTAAACCCGTGGTTTATACAAAATTTTCGGATTCAAATTTAACTGCAAGGTGGGTATATCCCAAAGGGTGGACTTGGGGAAATTGAAAAAAAAACACCTTGAAATGTAAAACTGATAATAAAAGTGGGGTTTTTCACCCAAAAAAATAAAATGCAGTTAATAGAAAAGATCTGTATCCTAATAAAGGCAATTTTCAATGTCTAAACAAAATTTTTGGTTACAATATCCCGTATCCTTTATAGGGGCTTGTCTTGTTGCCCTTCCCCCCCGGCCCCACCCCCCCCCCCCCCCCTCCCCCCGGATTTACAGCGGTAGATTTCTCCGTAAAAATTTTCCCGCCTAACTTCCTAAAATTTTCAAATCTTTATCAAATTTTAAAGGGTCACAGGGGAAAAGTAGAGCTGTCTCTGTTTAAAAAAATTTTTAAAAATTTCGTGAGTGTTTGCTGAGCGTTTTGGGGAAAAGGCAGAGGCACATCCTAGGGTATGAGAGCTGCACACATGTCAAGAACAGGGGAAGGGGGGGTTCTAAAGTAAAAGGGGGTCATTTTTTTTTTCCCGCCAATCGCAAACCATACACATCCCAAATCATGACCTCGCAAAACACTTTTCACCCTGCCTTTTTTTCTGTAAGTGATTTGCTGGCCAAAAAAAAAAGACAGGAAAACGCCGAAAATGGTGCGATTTTTAAAAGATTATGCACAGATTTTAAAACCCAAAATTAACCCGGGGATTAAAAAAATCCCATCAAAAGTAAATACCGTGGATTTCAAAATTTTTCGATAATAATCGCTCAACAATTTCTTCGACCCCAACCCATTTTGTAACAAAGTGGGCTTCAAAAAAATGGATTAAACCCAGTGGTGGGTACATGAGGTTTTAAATTTGGGGGCCCCCTTTTGGCTTTTCTTGTTGTCTGGAAGGGGCACCCCCCCTCTCGTAACCCCCTATCCAAATCCCCACACCCCTCTTTGCTCACTTAAAACCCCCCCCCCGTTCACCCCCAAGTTCAGAAACCAAAAAATTGAAAGGTTTTTGGGAAAAGTTTTTTGTTTAAAGCGTACTCTTACCCTCCCCCCTTTTTGACAGGGGTGTATTTTTTAACCCAAAGCAGGTGAAAAGTAAGAAATATGGGGTTAAAAACAAAGGGGGAAAAAGTGCTGATCAAAACCCCTTTCGTTACCCGCCTGTTTAAGCGTCCCCCCGTATGTAGAATTTTCCCCTTTAAAAAAAAATCCCTTTTTTATTTCGTGGGGCCCTAAATTTTTTTTTTAAAACTTGGAGGCCCCCTTTAGTAGGCAGGAAATTTAGGCTCCCAGTAAGTAGGTACACTGACAAGCAAAAGGGTAGAAATATTAGAACCTTTTGATTTTCAAGCTACACATCTCATCATCCATTACAGCTTTGAACTTGAGACTACCATCATTTTACAGACAAGCATCTTACCTATCTCATACGTAAATTTGACCTGCAACTATTTTGCATGTGCTTAGTTCTGCAGATTCTTGTCATGTAACTACAATGTAACTGATTTGCTCTGGTGGTGGGACAATCTTTTTCTTGTATACTACAAATTAAAACCTGTTCTCACATTTCCTAATAGCTCAGTGTGTTATTAGGTTGATTCCCAAGTGATAAGTCACTGGTTCAAATCGAGGAGCAGCCATGAAGAAGATTTCCCAAGAAAAGAGAAACCACATCATCCAGCTCATTGATAGTGGTGTCTCAGCTAAGAAAATTGCCATTACTGCTAGCTTTTCTATAAAATGGAGGTCTTTAGTGCAAAAATTGATCAAGTTGTGAATCCGTCAAGGTAACCTCATCAGGTGAGTCCCTAAATATAGATTTAACTCTATGTTCAGACAAAGCCTCAGTACTTTCCTCCAAATGTACAATGCAAAAGAAGATAGAAAGATCAGCCTGCACATTCATTGTTACAACTGACATAGATACTGGCGCCAGCCGTTGTGGCTGTAATAAAGATTCCTAAATTTTTTTTTTTAAAAATACAGCAGCACCAGCACTAAACTCGATAGCAACATTAAATTCATGAAACATTTCAATTGCATTACTGCTAGCTTTCCTAAAACTATAAAATGAAGATTGCATGCCCACATCAAAGTAACCCGGCACATAAATCTGGCCCATTTTAGATAGCACTAGTAAATGTGGTCCACTGTATTTCATAAAGCCATTGGCTACATTTGATTGATAGTTGTTGATTCAAGTCCTCAAGCACAATTTAGCTCTTCCAACATACTCCAACAAATAACAAATGACTAGACACTAACTAAAAAAGAGCAATCACTGTATTTGCCTAGCAGTGTTAAAGGGGTGTCTCCACCATAGTCTTTGATGGCATATACATGATGGCTATGATACACCTTCAAAGTCTGATAGATACGGGGTTGCGCATGATACTCCATTCTGTTTTTTGGAAGTCCCGAGAACAGCCAAGCACCATGTTCAGCTGTACTCAGAGCTCCCATAGATCAGAATGTATAGTTGTACGCATACATGACTGGCTCTCCATTCTGAGTAGAAATCTTTGGGAACCTATTCCCAACATAGGTGCGGGTCCCAAAGGTATGACCCACACCTTTAAGACTTTGATAGCATATCTTAGCAATATACGATCAAAGTCTATAGTGAGAACATCCCTTTAAAGGGGTTGTTCAGGAGTAACAAAACATATTTGGGAGTATATTGGCCCCACAGATATTTTAGTATTGGGCCATGAAAACAAACAAATTATATTTTTCCTAGTGATGTATGGTTTTAGGTCAAATTTTGGAAATATTGGAGAAAAAGCAAGCTAAAATTTGCAATCCAATTTCTTCCAAAGACAACAATACCCTATACATGGGTGTACACCACTATTTAAACACATGGCAGGACAGACAAGGGAAGGAGCGTTATTTTTAGAACGCAGATTTTGGTGGATGCCATGTCGTATTAGCAAAGACCCCAAAGTATCACTACAGGTAAACTTACCTCCAACCCTTCTGGATGGTCAAACAGGGCCACTTATGTTCATTTGTGTGAGATATGTATATTTTCATGTATAACTATCCACTTTAATAGCTTTCCATTTACAAAATCAAATGACTATATACATTTTTATGGCTGTGAGCTGACAGCGCATGTAAATGAGGAGGGTGGCGCTTGTGGTCGTCCTCCTCACTCACTTTTACAGGAACTCCCGAATATAATTGAGTGTGAGCTATATTCATTCACATGCATGGGAGGCTTGCAGCTAACTGCGAGCAACCAGTGCATGAGATTTTGTCTCATGGTAAAATCCCTTTCAGTCAGGAAACTTATGAATGAGTAGATACCTGCTAGAATGGCACATTTTTCAGTAGATGGCAATAGCTAAGTAAACCTGGCCTGGTAATTTTTAGAATATCTGTCTCTTTATCAGTAAGGATAAAACATTGTTAATTAGATGGTGGAATTGAGAGGTATAATCCAGAGGATAAGCTTTTTTGTAGTAGGAGTTGCATTTTTCAATGGCACAGATTTGGAGTTTTATATAATTTATTCTTTTACTTTTTATTCTTTACATAGAGGACATGCTTAAAAACAGAAATTTTACCATTTTCCTTTTCCTTTTTCACTATTTCTCATGTGCTTAATATTGCTTATTAAGTGCAATATCTTTGATTATAAATCAAAGTTACCTAACTGGCTAGTTAGGTGTAGGCAGGTATAATCAGTGCTTGGTACTCCAGTTAAATAGGATTCAAATTTTATCGTTTGCAAAGAATAAAAACATTTAAATCTTATTTTACTGGAGTACAAAGTGCGGACTATACCTGCCTACGTTTAACTAGCCAGATAGGTTACTTTGATTTGTAATCAAAGATATTGCATTTGATACCTCTTCGTGTACCCGGGACTCGAGTGAGGACTATGGATGATGAGCAGCTGGTATCCACCCTCAGAACCTTGTTGGACAAGGAGTTAAATAAGTGTAGAGTTGTGCCTCATATCTTTATCGCACAACAGTATAAGGTGAGCGAATAGTGTATGTTTATACATAAATTCACCTATAAGCTATATGACACAGGTGAGTGCTGTGTTTCTCTCTTTTTTATAATACTGCATATTAACATTAACTACAGATCTGGGCAAATTAAACAACACCAAATACTTAGGCTTTTAATATGTTAGTATTTTTACACCATAAAAACATATTTTGAGGAAAAAAGGCATTTTCTGTGCCTTATCCAAAGAGTCATAACTTATAACTTTTATTTTTACCATGCAAGGAACATGCAATTTTTGATTTTCTTTAATGGGAAAATGGAATAAAGAACAGCAATGCACTGTGCGGTATAAGTAATATCATCTTTATTCTATGGGTTGTAACTTTTGTGGTGGTCAACAACGTATCTTTTCATAGCAACGATAGGGGGTTTGTGGAACTTATACATTATTTACATTTTTTGAAGCAGGGATTCTTTAATCCCTTGACATTATTGCCTGTCACTGTTAGGGTATGTTCACACAGCATCTTGCGGTGTGTACCTGTGCATACCACAAGACGCTGTGTATTTAGAAAAATGCTCTGTTCAGCACGTTCTTCTAAAGTGCAGGGGGTAGGCACCCCATTCACTTTCATTATCCCTGCTGTGTATACGCTGGAAGGAAGTGATGTCACTTCTGTCTGTTGGCGTTCAATACGCGGCAGGGAAGACGGCAGATAATCATAGCTCTCTATGAGAGCTATGATTACCGTAATTACAGGATGTATTTTGGGCGCATTACCTTAAACTGCCAGAATTGAGACATAACCAGGCAGTTGCAGCAGGATGTGTATTCCAGGTGATCTCATGTCACAATCTCAAGGATACACCGGACAGTGCCTACGAGATCATTTTGATGGATATATCCATCATGTTTTGGGATTTAGTAAACACTCATTATGGATATATCTATTATCAGTGATTAAAGGTGTGTTCTCACCATGGTGTTTCACAGACTCTGCTCTTCAAGGCCAACTTCCATCAAACACTTCCTAGTCAGGCTATGAGCGGTTCTACAGTAATGATTTGCATATCAGCTCTGTTATTCCTAGTAGATCCTGTTACAGTGACATGAGTGCAGGAGGTTTGTAAACTGTAGTGCCCAAGGCTACAGAGCTCTAAAGGGTTAATGTTTTTCAGTAATATAGATAAACAAGTTCCTGTGCTGGAGATGACGCTCAGTAGGAAGTGAATCACCATTTCTATTCTCTAGACACAGAGGATGCCTCCTTGTTCTATATACAGTCCTGGGTATAAATAGATATTTGCGAGAGATCTCTATGTTGACCTTTGATATATTTAAACATATTTTATGTCACTCTGAAGCTGTCTTTTCTCTAAATAACCATTTACTAATCTTTCTAGGTATTGTCCTTTTGTTATTTCCTTTGCCTACCATTGAACCTGCTCTACAATGTCTTTTCTGTGTACCGTGCCCAAAATTGTACACACTATTCCCTGTGTGGTCTAACCAGTGTATAATGGGAGAATAATGTTCTCATGATATGCATCTATCCTCCTTTTAATATAACCCATGATCCTCTTTGCCTTGGCAGCTGCTGCCTGACACTGGCTTCTAAAATTAAGTTTATTGACCTCTAGGATTCTCACGTCCTTCTCCATGTCATTTTTACACAGTGTGTTTCTGTTTAACAAGTAATCATGGTATGGAGATTTCCTTCCCATGTGCATAACCTTGCATTTATCCATGTTAAACCTCATCTGCCATTTCTCTGCCCAGGCTTCCAACTTATTCACATCCCTTTTTAATAAAACATTATCCAAGAAACATTTAAGGTTGAGTTTACCTCACCCCCCCGTCCATCAACAGGTAGGTCATTTTCTTTGGTAAATACGGTGGAGAAAAAAATGTTTAATAGGTTTGCTTTCTCCTCATAGCCCTCTACAATACCTCCCTCACTACTTTTCAAGGGACCAACATTTTTAGTTTTAATCTTTTTACTATTTATAGTTTAGAGTTAAAAAAAAATTTGGGGGTTGACTTTACTCTCTTTTGCAATCTGCCTTTCTGTCTCCAGCTTTGCTGTCTTTATCATTATTATACATATTTATTTTTTTTACTTATAGCTTTATAGTGCCTCCTCACTGCCCTCCTGTTTAAGTAGCTTAAATGCTTTCTTTTTGTTATTTATTGGCTCCTTTACATCTCTGTTGATTCACATTGTTTTTTTTCCTGTTTCTTATCACTTTAGTCCCATAAGGTATGTACCTCTCACAGTGGGTGCTTAAGATGTTGTTAAAGATCTCCCATTTATTATTTGTTCTTTTATTTTTAAAGACCTTGTCCCAGTCAATTTGGTTTAAGTCCCCTGTTTGCAGATTAAAATTAGCTTTCCTGAAATTCAGTGTTTTTGGGGCGCCTCGACAAAAAACTATTGAACGATAAATGGAAATTTATTATATTGTGGTCACTACTTCCTAGGTGCCCCCCAACCTGAACCTTTGTTACTATGCTAGGTCTGTTAGTCAATATTAAGTCCAGAAGGGCCTTCCTGCTAGTTAGCTTCTGCACCTGTTGGTAAAGGTAATTATTTTTAGTTATTGACAAAACCCTTTCTATATCTTCCCGCAGTGTTGGCTTCAGACAGGATTTTATAAAAAGACATACACCTCACCCTTTCAGATTTTTACAATCCCCACCATGTCATATTTTCTACAGACATTAATAATTGAAGTTCATTTATTTTAGTGGAGAGACTCCTGGCATTGGTCAGCATGCAATTTAGAGGTTTCTTGAATTTCATTTTTTAACCCTGTCCTTATTAACTATTACTATCCCCCTCCCTCCATTCCACCCTCTGATTTATTGCTAATTCCCAGCTCCCTATCTTTACCAGTTACATAGTTACATAGTTTGTTAGGCCGAAAAAAGACATACGTTTATCCAGTTCAGCCTATTTTGCTAAAGTGTTGACCCAGAGGAAGGCAAAAAATCCCATGAGGTAGAAGCCAATTGTCCCCATTTTAGGGAAAAAATTCCTTCCCGACTCCAATCTGGCAATCGGAATAGATCCCTGGATCAATGACTCCTTTCCATATGGCCCATACCATTGCTTTTATCGCTGATTGGATTTTGATGTAACCGCCTCTTTTAATGGACACGCCTAAAACCTTTAAAAGATACTGTAATCCAATAAATTTTATTCTGATCATCCTTGACTAGAATCACAACGCGTTGTGATTATTTGATCGTGGAAGACTGAGAGGTTCCGCTTCAAATCCTATTCACTATAACTTGTTATATTATTATGCTCGAGAAATGCATCAAACCCCTTTTTGAACTCTGTTATTGAATTCACCTTAACAATTTTCTCTGGCAGAGAGTTCCACAGTCTTACTGCTCTAACAGTAAAGATTCCCTTTCTATGTTTATGTAGAAACTTTCTTTCCTCAAGACGTAGAGGATGCCACCTTGTTCTGAATACAGTCCTGGGTATACATAAATCTTTAGCGAGATCTGTATATATTGACCCTTAATATATTTAAACATATTTATTATGTCCCCCAAAGCCGTCTTTTCTCTAAACTAAATAATCCTAATCTTGCTAATCTTTCTGGGTTTTGCAGTCCACTCAGTCCTTTAATTATTTTTGTTGCCTGCCTTTGTACCTCTTCAAGCACCACAGTGTCTTTCCTGTGCACTGGTGCCCAAAACTGTACACAATATACCATGTGTGGTCTAACCAGTGACTTGTATAATGGGAGAATAATGTTCCCATCATGTGGATCTATGCCCCTTTTAATACAACCCATGATCCTATTTGCTTTGGCTGCTGCTGTGTGACACTGGCTGCTACAGTTAAGTTTACTGTCCACCAGGATCCCCAAATCCTTCTCCATGTCTATTTTACCCAGCGTTTTTCTTTTTAACATGTAATCATGTAATGGAGTTTTTCCTCCCCATGTGTATAACCTTGCATTTATTGGTGTTAAACCTCATTTGCCACTTCTCTGCCCAGGCCTCCAACCTATCCAAATCCCTTTGTAAAAACACATTATCCTCTATTGTGTTGATTACTTAACAGAGCTTAGTATCATCTGCAAAGACTGATATTCTACTGTGCAATCCATGTGTAAGATCATTAATGAAAATATTAAAGAGGATAGTGCCCAATACTGAGCCCTGTGGTACCCCACTAGTAACAGGGATCCAGTCTGAGTATGTACCGTTAATTAATACCCTTTGTTTTCTATCACTGAGCAAGTTGCTTACCCACTTGCACACATTTCCCCCAGTGCAAGCATTCTCATTCTACTTACCAACCTTTTATGTGGTACAATATCAAATGCTTTAGAAAAATCTAAATATATGACATCCAATGTCTCACCCCGATCCAGTCTTGAACTAATTTCCTCATAGAAGCTGATGAGATTAGTGTGACAGGACAAATACTTCATAAACCCATGCTGGAATGGCGTTATACATTTATTTTCAGTGAGATAAACAAAGATAGCATTTCTTAGAAAACCTTCAAACATTTTACCCACAACAGAGGTTAAACTTATTGGCCTATAATTTCCCGGATCACTTTTTGACCCCTTTTTGAATATTGGCACCACATTTGCTATGCGCCAATCCTTTGGGACATACCCAGTTATTATACAGTCCATAAATATTAAGAATAGGGGCCTATGTATCACATTACTTAACTCCCTTCAGGGCCAGGTGATTTGTCTATTTTAAGCTTCCTAAGATGGAGCTGCACTTCTTCCTGGGTTAGACAAGAAACATTTAAGTAGAGTTTACCTCATCCCTCTACTCATCAACAGGAAGGTCATCCTCCTCGGTAAATACAGTGGAGAAAAAATTGTTTACTAGGTTTGCTTTCTTCTCATCACCCTCCACAATATCTCCCTCAGTACTTTTTAAAGTTAAAAAATATTTTTGGGTTAGTTTTACTTTCTATGGCAAAATGTCTGTCCCATATTTTATTTTTTTCCTTGTAGCTTTTTAGTGCCTCTTCACTTCCCTCCTGTTTTAGTAGCTGAAACACTTTCTTTTTGTTATTTATTGCCTCCTTTACATCTCTGTTGATCCATATTGGGTTTTTCCTGTTTCTAATTATTTAATTACCATAAGGAATGTACCTCTCACAGTGGGCTCCTAAGATGTTTTTAAATAACTTCCATTTATTATTTGTTCTGCTATTTTTAAACACCTTGTCCCAGTCAATACGGTAAAGGGCCTCTCTAAGCAGGATAAAATTAGGTTTCCTCAAATTCAATGTTTTTGTGCCTCTACGATAAAAAACTCTATTGAAGGATAAATGGAAATTTATTATATTATGGTCACTATCCCCTAGTTGCCCCTCAACCTAAACCTTTGTTACTTTGTCAGGTCTATTAGTCAATATTAAGTCTAGAAGGGGCTTTCCTCTAGTTGGTTCCTGCACCATTTGGTAAAGGTAATTATTTTCAGTTATTGACAAAAACTTGTTTTCTTTGTGAGAGCTACAGGTTTCAGTTTCCCAATTTATGTCTGGGTAGTTAAAGTCGCCCATAATAACAACCTCATTCTGATTAGTTGCCTCATCTATTTGCCTGAGGAGCATATCTTCCATGGGTTCTGTTACATTTCGAGGCCTATAGCAGACTCCTATTAGAATTATATTATTGTTATTACCCCATGTATATTTACCCATAAAGACTCCACCTGTTCAATACCTGTACTTCCCGCAGCGTTGGCTTCAGACACGATTTTACATAGAGACATACACCTTCCCCCTTCCGCTGTTTATGATCACTTCTAAATAGACTGTTACTCTGTAAGCTAACCGCTCAGTCGTAGCTCTCGTCCAGCCATGTCTCAGTTATCCCCACTATGTCATATTTTTCTTCAGCAATTAATAATTGTAATTCATTTATTTTGTTGGTCAGACTCCTGGCATTGGTCAGCATGCAATTTAGAGATTTTTCAGTTTTTATTCCTTTCTCCCTTCTCTTTTTAACTATTGCTACACCCCTTTCCTCCACTCCACCCCCTGCTTTATTCCTAATTCCCAGCTCTCTTCACTATCTTGCACGCTATCTTTGTAGTCACCCCCCCCAGTCCCTAGTTTAAATATTCCTCTAACTTCCTGGCCATTTTTTCTCCAAATACAGCTGAACCCTCCCCATTTAGGTGCATAGAGTCTGTAGCCAAGACGGAAGTCGGCCCAGTTCTCCAAAAACCCAAATGCCTCTTTCCTACACCAATTTTTATGCCACTTCTTCACCTCTCTAATCTCCCGCTGCCTCTCTGGTGTGGCCCGTGGTACAGGTAGTATTTCTGAAAATATTACCTTGGAGGTCTTTGCCTTGAGCTTTTGGCCTAAGTCCCTGAAATCTTTTTTAAGGACACCCCCCTACCTCTAACTTTGTCATTGGTGCCAATTTGCTTCCAAATAGTTTTGTCAGTTGCTAATGTTTCCAAAAGTTGATAAGTAATAAAACACATTTTGCATGTTTTCTTGCTGTCTGTAAGATCACATAAGGGGAATCATGCATTGCATATCACAGGTACACTGAATACAAGTTTAAAGGGACAGTTTAATCAGAAACAAGTAGTTCTGTTAAAACCAATATTCCTGAAAAACTATTTTTTAAAGAATTTTTACCAGTATTTTTTTCTCTGCAATCCTATGCAGTTAAAAATTACATTTAAAATCTCATGCTTTTCTAGGTGTGTTTACTAAAGAGATAAAATGGCAGAGCAGACTGACGTCGCTTTACTGTAGTTTTTGCTTATCTCTTTGTAGTCTCATGACAAATAGTCGGTTTTGGCATAATGATTGCTCTATTGTTCTGTGGACAGGGAAAGAGAAAATTAGGGCAATTAAAAGTGCAATACATGAAATGATGAGAGGGGGTGTGTCTTCATACTTCTTCTTATTATTATTTATTTTAAAGCGCCATTGATTCCGTGGTGCTGTACATTCAAGGAGGGGCGTGAAATACATAACATATGTCAAACAAGTACAATTATAACAATGAATGACTTATAACTGGCACAGAGGGGGGGAGGGCCCTGCCTGCGAGGTCTTACAATCGAGCTCTTCACCAATCCTGGTGAAGGTGGAGGAGAGTCTGATGTGTTGGGGCAGTGAGTTCCAGAATGTGGCTGAAGCACAGGAGAAGTCTTGGAGACAGTTATGTGAGGTGCTGAGAAGAGGAGAGCAGAGAAGAAGGTCCTGTGAGGAGAAGAGATTGCGTGAGGGATGATATCTGGAGACTAAGGCAGAGATGTATGGAGGGGAGAGGTTATGGAGAGCCTTACAGGTCATGGGTAGTAACTTGAAATTAATTCGCTGGGCAATGGGTAGCCAGTGAAGGGATTGGCAGAGTGGAGAGGCAGAAGTATAGCGAGGAGAGAGGTGAAGAAGAAGGGCAGCAGAGTTGAGGCTGGATTGAAGTGGAGCAAGAGTGCTAGACGGGAGGCCACAGAGGAGGATGTTGCAGTAGTCTAGGTGGGAGATGACGAAAGCATGGACCAGCATTTCTGTAGAGTCGAAGTTGGAATGAGCGGATGCGAGAGATATTTTTCAGGTGGAGGCAGCAGGCAGAGGTAAGGGCTTGGATGTGTGGTTTGAAGGACAGAGAGGAGTCGAAGATTATCCCAAGGCAGCGGCCTTGCGGAACAGGGGAGAGTGTACAGCCGTTGACTGAGACCGAGAGATCAGGTGGAGGGATGGAGTGAGATGGTGGAAAGAGGATGAGTTCAGTTTTCTCCACATTGAGTTTTTGGATACGGGAGGAGAAGAAGGGCGATATGGACGATAAACAGTCTGGGATCCGGGAGAGAAGAGAGGTAACATTTGGGCCGGAGATGTAGAGTTGTGTGTCGTCAGCATATAGATGGTAGTGAAAGCCATGTGAAGCTATGAGCTGACCAAGGCCAATTGTGTAAAGAGTGAAGAGTAGTGGGCCCAGGACTGACCCCTGGGGGACACCAACAGAGAGTAGATGGGGGGGCGGAGGTGGAGCGAGAATGAGAGACACTGAATGTCCGATCCGTGAGGTATGAGGAGATCCAGGAAAGAGCCAATTCAGGTCATTGCTGATAATATTTACACTTCTCAGGCTAGATCCGACCAGCATGAAGTATCATTAAACCTTTCTCTCAATGCTGTGCTATCAGAGCTCACAGAAGGGAAGTAAGGGAGAGTAATGTACATAGGGGACTTTAAAAAATTATATAAAAGAAGAAAAAACAATCACCCAATTTAAAAAAATTATAAATAAAGTTGCATTGCTTACAAAAAAAACAAAAAAACAACAAGAATAAAAGTGTTAAAAAGCATGGTTACTCACAATTAAAAACATATGTGAATAAATATGAACAGCAACAAAATGACTATATATTAAAGTGACTCCTAAAAAAAAAAAAGTGTAATCTGCAGGACTATACTGTGACTAGAGATGGCCGAATTTCTCAAAAATTCGGTTCGGTCGGGTACACTTCCGCGGAAAAAAATTTTCCGACAAAAAAATAGTTTTCGGGTCCTAATTATTCCGCACGAATCACGTTAAAAAACAGCTATTTCCATGCTGCCCAGAGCCAGCATGGTGCTGTAGAACGTTGTGCCCATGCTTAAATATGCAGAGTGAGCCTTGGTTTGGTCTTCATACAATGTTGTGTTTTAGTAATGACACGCACATGGACTGGCCGCCGCTCTTAGAATCGCTTCACTATAAAAATCCCTGGGGCACATAAGAGGCAAAACTGACCAAAAAAACCAAGCGGGAAATGTAGCCTGATAAAGTCAGCTAGCGAAAGCTGGAAAAAACCCAAGCTGAGAGCTCAGGTGGCAACCTAGTGATAGATGTTGGAGGTGACGGCGGCAGCCACAGCAGGCTATGAGTCAGGCAGTGGCACAAGACATTCTGGAGGCGGCAAGAAACAGTATTAGGCCACAGAGTGGCACAATCACACAGTTGGAGGGTCATGGCCGCAGCAGCATGAGGTCAGGCAGTGCTCAATGGCATTCTGGAGGTGGCAAAACAGTATTAGGCCACATAGTGGCACAATCACACAGTGTGGAGGTCACGGCCACTCACCGGCAGCAGTATGAAGGTCAGGCAGTGGCCACAAAGACATTTATGAGGCGGCAAAACAGTAATTAGGGCCACAGAGTGCACAATGATACAGTGTGGAGTCACGGCGGCAGCAGTATGAGGTCCAGACAGTGGCACAATGACATTATGGAGCGAAAACAGTATTAGGGCACAGAGTGGCACAATCAACAGTGAGGAGGTCACGGGGCAGCAGTAAGATCAGACTGAGTGGCACAATGGCATTCTGGAGTGGCCAAAACAGTACAAGACTGCCGCCCGCACTTAGAATCGCTTCACTATAAAAATTCCTGGGCACTTAAGAGGGCACACTGACCAAAAAACTCAAGCGGATATCTACGATGGTACCTGATAAAGTCATGCTAGCGAAAGCTGGAAAAAAACAAGCTGAGAGCTTCAGGTGGCAACATTAGTGAATAGAGTGTGGAGGTGACGGCGGCACCACAGCAGCATGAGGTCAGCAGTGCACAATGACATTCTGGAGGCGGCAAAACAGTATTAGGCCACAGATGGCACAATCACATCAGTGTGGAGGTCATGGGCAGCAGCAGCATGAGTCAGGCAGTGGGCACAATGGCATTCTGGAGGGGAAAACCAGTATTAGGCCACAGAGTGGCACAAAACACAGAGGAGGAAGGTCAGGCGGCACAGTATGATACAGGCAGTGGCACAATGGACATTAAGGAGGCGGCAAAACAGTATTAGGCCACAGAGGTGGCACAATATACAGTAGTGGAGGTCACTGCGGCAGCAGTATGAGGTCAGACATGGCCACAAGACAATTGGAGGGGAAAAACAGTATTAGGGCACAGAGTGTGCACAAACACACAGTGTGGAGGTCACTGCGGCAGCACAGTATGGAGGTCAGACAGTGCACAAATGGCAATTCTGGAGGTGTCAAAACAGTATTAGTCCACAGAGTGTCACAATGATACAGTGTGGAGGTTCACGGCGGCAGCAGTATGAGGTCAACAGTGCACAATGAATTATGGAGGCGGAAAAAACAGTATATAAGGGCACAGAGTGGCACAATCACACAGTTAGGAGTCACGGCGAGCAGCAGTATGAGGTCAGGCATGGGCACAATGACATTATGGAGCGCAAAAAACAGTATTTAGGCCACTGAGTGGCACAAATGATACAGTGTGCTTGTCACGGCGGCAGCATATGAGGTCAGTACAGTGGCATAATGACATTTATGGAGACGGAAAAACAGTATTAGGCCCACAGAGTGGCTCAATGATACCGTGGGAGGTCACCGGCAGCACAGTATGGAGGTCACAGTGGCACAGATGACATTATGGAGGCGGCAAGACAGTAATTAGGCCACATAGTGGCACAATCACACAGTGTGGAGGTCACGGCGAGCAGCAGAGGTCAGAGAGTGGCACATTGACATTCTTGCCAGGTGGCAAAATAGATATTAGGCCACAGATCGGCACAATGACTGAGGAGCGCGAGGTCACCGGCGTCAGCAGCTGAGGTCAGGCAGTGCACAATGACTGAGGAGTGGAGTGATGACAGAGCAACATCAAGAGTCAAGAAGTGGCACAATGACATTCTGAGGTGTGGCAAAAACAGAACCAGGCCGCAGAGTGGCACAATGACACAGTTTGGATCACGCAAACATCAGAGCAGCATACACATAGAGTGCACACATGACAGAGTGTTTGAGAGGGTGCAATAACCAGTCCCTGGGAAAGAACGGAGGTAGGCAATGGAAAACAATCAGCAGATTGTGGCATCAGGCGGGTGGCGGCATCAGAAATATGGCTGAGGCAGGTAGTTTGAACCCAGACTGACGCCTAAGGCATTGGGTGTTGATGGAAATCCTGGCCGATCCACGCCTGATTCATTTGACAAAGTCAGTCGTTTCAACCATTTCCCGTGGACAAGCGGGTTCTCCCTGGGTAACATGGCCCCCGCCGCACTGAACCACCCTCTCTGATGCCACACTACTGGCCCGGGGCAGGACAGCCTTATCCACTGCAAACTCGGCAAGTTGCTGCCCACATACATCCAGTTTTGGCTGCCCAGTAGTCCAGCGGATCTTCTAACTGGTGTGGCAGAGTGCAGTACCAAGTAGGCCACAACCTGTTGTTTCAGGGATGCTCCATGTCCTGCTGCTTGCTTGCCTGCTGGCGGAGACTGCCCTCCTCACTAGGCCGGTGAACGAAGCTGCTCATTAGTGACTCCAGACTTAGGTTACTGCTGATGGACTGTGTACTTACTCTGGCTCCTACCACCCCCACCCTACCCCCACGCAGCCGCGGCAGTAGTACGTGAGCGCTGGAGGAACCCCCCCGGTCAGACCTGTCAGTAGGAGGGACGATGCCGCACATAGGCCAGCGGCCAACTGGATTACGGAGGATTTCCCTATAGTATTTGATATTGTGTCTTCCTCACAATAGCAGGGAAAAAGGCTCCATTTTGGTACCGTAAGCGAGGTCCAATAGGTGGAGAGCCAGAAGTCATCCCCTCTGCGGGCCGGAAGCTGACTATTCGGCTGACCAGCAAAAGCCAGCGCAAATAGCATCTGCGGGACATCTGCACAAGGAACTCCGAGGGGCCCTTCCTCCTGCCTCCATTTTCCACTGTATACTGCCACTGCATGGGAGTCATCTGCCTCTCTTCCTCAATCTCCATCCACCTCCTCCAGCGCTCCTGCTCCTCCACCTACGTGTCACCTGGGTAGAAATCACTCATTCAACCAGACAATGCTTCTGCACCAATTTCCTCCTCCTCCTCTCCTCCTCCTTTCAGTCCCCACCGGACACATTGGCCACGAGAAGTCTCTTCCACTCTCCAGTCCCCTGCCCCAGACAGATTTTCAGCATCTGTTTCCAGGACAATGAACAGTGGAAATGACGTTATTCATCCCGTAGTCCTGGCGACTGACAAATAACGTGGCCTCCCTCAATGGCCTCAACAAACGGCAGGTGTCACGCATGAGCTGCACTGCTGACATCAAAAGTTACACCAGGGGAGTACTTCTGACTTGCCTGGATTCATCAAAAAAACGTTAATTGGCCTTTCCACTGTCATCAATCACAGGTCGTCCAACATGTGCAGTGGCTGGAATTCCAGCCGGGTGGGAAACACGCAAAAACAGAGCGTGTTGGGGAGGCCGTTCTGGCCGCTGCACTCGAAGAGGGTGTTCCAGGCTTTGTACGAATGTATAAAGTGCATGCCACAGTTTCCTGGCCATTTTCAAGAATGTTCTAAGAACGTAGGACAGACTTCAGGAAACCTTTTTACAAACCATAATGAACACTGCGCCAATTCAGGGCGCATGGGACCCATCCCTCCTGGTGGCAGCGCGGACACCATGTCCTCCCAATCTCCGTTCACCATGGTTCCGATTGCAGTTGGCGCGTGAGAAAGCCACACATCGAATTCTTGCTGCATGACCGGAGCAGTTCCTCCCCTGTGTGACTCGTTCTTCTCGCCGAGCGCAAGCTAGGTGTAGAAATGCGTGACACCGCAGTGCCCTCACATGTGGTATGATGGATGCAGTAGCTTGTGGAGGCTGAGATGGAGGTCGGTGGTGAGGAGTAGGAGGCGGACATTGGCGCTGGAGCACATTTGACAACGTGAGGAGAAAGCGCGTCTCCTGTCCAAGTTGTTGGTGTGCCTGGGCAAGGAAGCACATTTCACCCCAGTGGGCCGTAAAGGACAAGTACAGGTCCCTGACCGTAGTTACAGCTCCAGACGTCCGCTGCTGCCGTGTACCTTGGAAACAAAACCGATAAGTTCAAGGACTGACACCCACTTTCCTGTTCTATACATCTTTAAGAAGTGCTGGTTACTGCCTTTTGGAAAAGAAATTACGGCATGAGAACTCTCCCCTCTCGGCTCGCACAAGCCATTAGTTTCTCTGAATGGTGGCAGATTCCGCCATTTGGTAAAGGGAGGGACTGCAGTACCAACAACTTGGACAGGAGCACGGTCAGCTGCTGCAGCCTTAGGATTGTTGGACGCATACTGTTTCTCTTTACTACAATCTCCTCACTGAACGACTGCTGGCGCCATGAGTAGCGAGGAGTCAGAGCATCTGGACCGGGAGAGGATGTCAAGAAAACAGCTGCCTTCTGCAGAGGTGGTGAGCCTTGACGGCAGAAATGGCATGCGTGCCACAGGCCGCTGCTGGCAGCTCAGGCAGGCGGCAGGATGGACCACCACATCTGAGCCACGTTTCTCCCAGGCCCACCGGATGGTGACGCTGCATTGTGTTGACGCAGGGCCGTTGGGTGCCAACGTTAGCTCCCTGGCCACGCTTCACTACCCTTCTGCCCACAAGATTCTACAATACCCTATTCGGCTCCTCCGGTGTCTAGCAAAGAACTGCCACACCGCCGTGTAGCTGATTTTAAACCGCCAACGCTCCGCCAACCTGAGTGACTACTGCCGCCGCTGCCAATTCGCTGAGCCCCTGTGCCGCTACTGTCTTTGACCTGCGAAGCGGGTTTCTCTACCCCGTGTCCGCTTGGCTCCCGACCTCAACACTGCTGCAACCCTGCTGACTCACGGCCAAACAACCCACTTGCTGGCTGCGCCGCTGCCTGACGCGCTAGCTGACGCCTGCTAGCATCCCTGACGATGATGAAGCCCTTGCTTCACCCGCTCCCAAGTGCGGATCGGCTACATCATCATCTATTTGTGTTTCATCGTCACTACTGGTCCTCATCACCGGACTTGTAAGCCGATGCTGACCTACTCACCACAAACCTCCCATGCCACTACTCCACATCTATACTTTTGCCGCCTACTGCAAGAAGCTGGGGATATTGCCCGCATTTTCTTCGCTGCCACGTAGCTGCTGGACGTGCCCTCCACAACTTGTTTCATCGCTCGCTATAAAGTGGCGCTGAGACCCAGACCACATAGTAATCCCTGGCTGAGGAACTGGATGGGTACAGAGGCGGCTGAGGACAGGTGAGGGCCGCTGACCCCTCCGGGCCATGCCAACTAAGTTTTGTGTCTGAGGTTTCCCCACCTGACCTTGGGCTGGGGTTGTCAAGATGCATCTGGGAGGAAGGAGGAGTGACCTAGTCAACCAAACAGAACCTGGTTTGCCTGAACAACACACGGCCTAGAATGACAAGCGGAAGTTTGGCCTCAACCGATTGGACCCCAGCTGCGACGTCCCCTTGCGTGCTGCGACCTGGGCCCGTTTCACACAAAGAAATGTATGTGCCACAGCCATCGCATTGCGAGCCTTGCCACCTCTTCTGTCTGACATACTTTTTTGTTCAAAAAATGTACAGACACTGTTTGATGAAGCTAACTGGTAATAGTAAATATACACCCAGTTTATTGACTCCAAATGAATCCAGTAACAAGCTTGGGTACCCTTGATATAAAATATGCGCTCCTCAAAATGGCCTGGAAAAAATTACTTGTATGTGTCTATTACAAGCACTGGTGTTTTAACTAAATGTAAAAGCAACAAACAGGCTTAATGTAACCTTCGCTATGTGATTAAGCTACAAAAGAAAAATGTATATATTACGTGTTGAAAAAGACGGTTTTATTTTTGTCAGCACAGCAGCTAAAACAACCCTTTAATATCACCCCTGGATGTAAATTGCGCAAAGAATTGAGCCACCCACAACTAGTAGCTTTGTAGCTTTTTACTATTTCGTTTTTTATACGCCACACAACAAGAGATAAAGTAGTAATTAGCCTTTGATTGTGAAATAGGCTACCAAAAAAATATATATATATTTGGAGTTGAAATAGACGGTTTATTTTTTTAAGAACACCAGCAAAACATCTCTTAATAAAACCCCTGATGTAAATTTGCGCCAAAGAATTGACCGCACAAAACTAGTAGCTTTGTAGTAGCGTGTTACAATTGGCGTGTTTTTTCCTACGCCCCACAACAAGAGATACAGTTGTAATTAGCCTTTCTTTGTGAATTAGGCTACCAAAAAAAAATATATATATTGGCGTTGAAAAAGACGTTTTAATTTTGTCAGCACACCAGCAAAACAACGCTAATTATAACCCCTGGATGTAAATTGCGCCAAGAATTGACCGCACAAACTAGTAGCGTGTTACAAATGCCGTGTTTTTTCTACGCCACACAACAATGAGATACAGTTTGTAATTAGCCTTTGCTTGTGAATTAGGGCTACTAAAAAAATATATTATATTTGGCGTTGACAACGACGGTTTATTTTTGTCACACACCACCAAAACACCGCTTAATTAACCCCTGGATGTAAATTGCGCCAAAGAATTGAGCCGCACAAACTAGTAGCGTGTTACAATTAGGCGTGTTATTCTACGCCACACTAAAGATATACAGTGTTAATTAGCCTTTGCTTGTGAATTAGGCTACCAAAAAAAATAAATATTATATTTGGCGTTGAAAAAAACGGTTTATTTTGACAGCACACGCAGCAAAAAAACGCAAAATTAACCCTGAATGTAAAATTGCGCCAAAAAAGAAAAAAAAATTGACCGCAGAAACTAGTAGCTTTGTAGCGTGATACAATAGGCGTGTTTTCTAACGCCACACAACCAGAGATAACAGTTGTAATTAGCCTTTGCTTGGTGAATTAGGCTAACCAAAAAAAATATATATAATATATCGGCGTTGAAAAAAAGAACGATTTATTATTGTCAGCACACCAGCAAAACAACTGCTAATTAACCCCTTGATGTAAAAATGCGCAATAGAATTCAGCAGCCAAAAATGAAGTGTTATTTGTATTGTAAAAAAACGCTGTTTCTTTAAATGAATACAACAGGAACTGCTTAGAACCCACTTGGAAATTAATGACTAATGCAGCTGCAAGTGACGCACACTGGATTTCATATCCAATACCCCAAAAAATCAAAATAGTACATTCAGAAACAGGTCCCTGAGACACAGCCTGAGACACCCCACAGAAACTGCTGTAATAAAAATCAGTTCTTCAGAAGCGCTAACACCCCGCAGCAGTCACCTTTCCCGTACAGTACAGTGAGAGGAGTGGTGCGCTCCCAGCGGCGCGCATCGGTCTTATATAGTGCGTTGACGTCACAGAATCCCGCCGGCTCTGATTGGCTTCACCTCTGCACATGTCATGCAGGCTATGCCTTCTTCCTCCAGAGTGCTTTGCCCATGTTAGCGCCATGTGCTCGCAGGCGCATTATATCAATCAAAAGCACACTTCTTTCACCCGAAAGTACCTCCAAGTTCGACTTCGTTCCGAACCGAAGTTTTCCTGAAATTCTAAACGAATTCCACTTCGTTAGAATCAATTCGCCCATCTCTAACTGTGACCTATCATAGGATTTCATGATATAGTGTTCGTTCTGGGTCACATACAGGAAAAAACTGAATGAACTAAGTGCAGGCATCAGAAAAAGCCCACAATATCATGGATGAGCTCAAAGAATAAAATATACATGAAAGCACGTCTCCCGGTTTGGAGCCCCGGAAAACTAGATTAGAATGAGCGATTCCATTCAGGATCCTTGGAAAGCTGTGTGTGAGATCTATAGAGATAAAAAGTGCTCTTGACAAGGTATATATATAATAATAATACTACTAATAATAATATATAAAATTGATTACTAATAAGGACTAGACAAAAAAAATGAATATAAAATTATGAAGAGAGCAGTAGGAGAGCACATTATTATTGACTTAATTCCTGGACCTCATTTAGCCCATAGGGCATGACTGTGTTGAGCTCGTACATCCAGTACATTTCCCTGTTGATAAGGGACTGGAATCTATTGGAGGCAACTACTGGTATGTGCTCAATAGGTTGGACAACATATTCTAAATTGTCCTCATGTGTATGGTCATTTACAAAGTGTTTGGGGAGGCTGTGGATAAGGCGCTTATTTTTAATGTTAAAGCGATGGTTATTTAAGCGCTTAGACAATTTTGTTGTTGTCCTTCCACATACTGCTTCTTACAGCTTTTGCTCGGTTTCAGATTCATTTGTCGCATGTTTCCGCAACCTGGATGGAGCCAATACATTTTTTAAGGTTTTAGCACGACGATAAACCACTCTAGGTTTTTCTGGTAGGAGGGGTTTCAACACTGGGTCCAGGATCAGTATGTTCCAGTGCTTCATTAACAGATTATTCAGTTCTCTGTGTTGGGAGGTAAAAGTAGTGATGAACACGGGGTTAATCATATTCTGTTTGGAATTTTTGGGTATTTTTTAAGATAAAAGTTGTTTTTGTGTATGTGAAGATGCTTTATTTAGAGCTTGGTTTATGAGATTACTAGGATAACCTTTTTGTTGAAATTTGGAGCAGATGTTTTAAGCCTGTATGTAAATTTTGTTATCAGAATACTTTTTTCCTGCCCCGGTGGAATTGGCTTAGGGGGGTTTTTTTTAAGCCACTTGCGGTGTGACCTTTTAAAGTCCAAAAGTTGTTTAAATCGCTTTTTGAAATGCTTTTTGGAAAAGATGATGTTGTCCTCTGGTAGAGGAGGGGTCTAAAAAGACAACTTCCTTTTATGTGACTCATATTTAAACTGTAAGCCCCAAAATTTTTTTTTAAGAAATCCAAAAAAAGCCAACCTGTGCTTTCGGGGACCTTCCCCCACAAAAAACTAAATCATCAATAAATCTTTAAAATATTTAATATGAGAAAAAAAGGGGGGTTGGGATCGAGTCAATGAAAATGGATTCAAAAAAGGCCAATCAGCAGGTTGGATAAAGGGGTGCAATTTTTTGCCCCCATTGCAGTACCAACCTGCTGATGGTATGGGTGGCCCCCATATTAAAAAAAAGTTGTTGTGCAAATAAGGGATAAACCTTTCCCAAAACAAAAAAAGATTTTTTTGCACATTAATTTTTAGGATCCAGTCTAAGAAAAATTTTACAGCCTCAAGTCCAAGTGGTGCTTAATTTAAAATATAAAGCGTAACGTCGCAAGTGGACAAAGAGAAAGTTTGTGCCCATTTTTTACCGCCCCAAGGTCACATATGCCCATATCTGAATCTCTGGGGTGCTGTTTAAATTGTAACATATGGTTTTGCAAGTGTACATCAAAAAATGGGAGAGTTAGAGGAGCAGAATTTACCACTGAATAAAAGGGGGTCACCAGTTTATAGAGTATCAGTGTTGTTACTGGTGTGAGACTGATTAAAAGTGTGACCACAGGTTTCTGCTTTGGGTCCTATTGTTTTTATTATCTTTTTAAGCAATGTCGCAGAAGGTTTGTTTGGTAGGTAAGGTTTGCCTGTTTTCAGATGACTAAAAACTGTATGATTGGGTTATTTCTTCTAGAGGAGTCTGTGATGTGAGAAAATCAATTATCTTTACTAAATAAATGGTAAAAACAATGGAAACTGCAGTTTAGTGTTTCCACATGTCTAATGCACTTACGGAGAAGGAATCTTATTTTTCATTATTGTATCAACAGTTGTAGGTTAACCAGGACATCAGAACAGAAGGATTGAGGGGTCCTGCAGGCCCAGCCGAGCATTTCTTGGCTGCAGGCCAGCAGGACCCCTAAATGCAAGTCGAATGCTTGTGAGATACTAGATATTACTAGAAGAATAACCAATAGAAAGAGGGAGATTGTAATCCTGCTATATTGAGCTCTAGTGAGACCACATCTGGAATTATGTGTTCACCTATCAAAGAATAAAAAGCAAAAATTATATTTGGTCCTTTCACTTCCCCAAAAGACTAGAATAGAAAGTGAATGATCAAATGACGTATGTGCCCCAATGGAGAAATGAAAAAAAAAATAGTCATGATGGTAATGAGTGATGGGGATAAAAAGCTCCTTGGATTAAAAAAAACAAGAAATATCACCAAAAATCAGTGGGATACATTTATCAAGGCAATTGTGCCAGAATTCTGGGGCAATTTTCACCAAAAATAATGGCGTACATGCTTTTAATATACATTTATTTTGGGGTTTAGACAATTTCTAGACATTTTCAGTACCTTGTCTGACAAAAAGGATGTGTCCTTGGTAAAAGGATGTGGCTACATGAAAAACAGCTTGGTTTAGCTTGCAATGCCATCTGCGGCAAAAATGTGCCACAAATTCTATTTGTGCGCTGTATTCAGCCGTTTCCCGAGTCATACGTAATAATTAGAGATTGGCAATTTTTCCCAAATTGGTTGTTCACTTTACCGAAAATTTTTTTGGTAAAAAATAAATTTGTTCCGATTACTTCGGGAAGAATCACGTTAAAAAACGCTATTTCCAGGGTGCCAGAGCCTGCATGGTGCTTTGAACGTTTTCCATGTTTTAAAAATGCGAGGAGCTTGGTTTTTGGGCTTCATAAAATGTTTTGTTTTAGTATGACACGCATTTACGCCGCCGTCTTTGAATCGCTTACTCTAAATTCCCTGGGGCCCTTTAAAAAGGGCAAAACTGACCAAAAAAAAATGAAGGGGGATGTAGCCTGCTAAAGTCAGGAAAAGACAGTGGAAAAACAAGCTGAGGGGGCAGGTGGCAACTCAGTGACAAGTGTGGATGACGGCGGGAGCCACGCCAGCTGAGGTCAGACAGTGGCAAAATGAATTCTGGAGGTGGCAAAAACAGGAATAGGCCCCAAGAGTGGGACAATGACACAGTGTGAGGTTACGCAGAGCCACGCAGCAGCATGAGGGCAGACGTGGCACAAAGACATTCTGGAGTGGCAAAAACAGGAGTAGGCCACAGAGTGGCACAATGACACAGTTTGTAGGTCACGGCAGCAACCACAGCAGCAGAATGAGGTCAGACAGTGGCACAATGACAGAGTGTGTAGGTCACGGCATCAGCCACAGCAGCAGCATGAGGTCAGACAGTGGCACAATGACACAGTGTGTAGGTCACAGCAGCAGCCACAGCAGCAGCATGAGGTCAGACAGTGGCACACTGACAGCCACAGCAGCAGCATGAGGTCAGACAGTGGCACAATGACATTCTGGAGGTGGCAAAAACAGGAGTAGGCCACAAAATGGGACAATGACACAGTGTGGAGGTCACGGCAGCAGCCACAGCAGCAGCATGAGGTCAGACAGTGGCACAATGACATTCTGGAGGTGGCAAAAACAGGAGTAGGCCACAGAGTGGGACAATGACACAGTGTGTAGGTCACGGCAGCAGCCACAGCAGCAGCATGAGGTCAGACAGTGGCACAATGACAGAGTGTGTAGGTCACGGCATCAGCCACAGCAGCAGCATGAGGTCAGACAGTGGCACAATGACACAGTGTGTAGGTCACGGCAGCAGCCACAGCAGCAGCATGAGGTCAGACAGTGGCACAATGACACAGTGTGTAGGTCATGGCAGCAGCCACAGCAGCAGCATGAGGTCAGACAGTGGCACAATGTCATTCTGGAGGTGGCAAAAACAGGAGTAGGCCACAGAGTGGGACAATGACACAGTGTGGAGGTCACGGCAGCAGCCACAGCAGCAGCATGAGGTCAGACAGTGGCACAATGACATTCTGGAGGTGGCAAAAGCAGGAATAGGCCACAGAGTGGCACAATGACACAGTGTCTAGGTCACGGCAGCAGCCACAGCAGCAGCATGAGGTCAGACAGTGGCACAATCACATTCTGGAGGTGGCAAAAACTGGAGTAGGCCACAGAGTGGCACAATGACAGAGAGTGGAGGTGACGGTGGCAGGAGCAACAGCATGAGGTCAGAGAGTGGCACAATGACACAGTGTGGAGGTCACGGCAGCAGCCACAGCAGCAGCATGAGGTCAGACAGTGGCACAATGACAGAGTGTGGAGGTGGGTGGCAATACCAGTCCCTGGTAAAGATGGTTGGTGGCAGATGGAGAAACTGGCAGCAGATGTGTGGCATCAGGTGGGTGGCGGCATCAGAATAGTGGCTGAGGCAGGTAGTTTGAACCCAGACTCATTTCTCACAGTTTGGGTGAGGCGTCATAGCTGATGTAATCTGACGCCTAAGGCATTGGTGTGTGGAAATCCTGGCCGATCCACGCCTGATTTATGTTGCCAAAGGTCAGTCGTTCCACATTTCCCGTGGACAAGCGGGTTCTCCTTGGGGTAACGATGGCCCCCGCCGCACTGAACACCCGCTCTGATGCCACACTACTGGACGGGCAGAAAAGCTTCTCCACTGCAAACTCGGCAAGTTGCGGCCACACATCCAGTTTGGCTGCCCAGTAGTCCAGCGTATCTTCTAACTGGTGTGGCAGAGTGCTTTCCAAGTAGGCCATCACCTGTTGGTTCAGGGTCTGCTCCAGGTCCTGCTGCTGGCGACTGCCCTCCTCACTAGGCGGATGAAGGAAGCTGCTCATCAGTGACTCCAGACTTAGGTTGCTGCTGATGGAGCTGGTACTGCTCCGACCCTCCCACCGTCCCCCGGCAGCCGCGGCAGTAGTACGTGAGCGCTGAAGAACCCCTTGGTCAGACCTGTCAGGGAGGGATGTTTTGCCCCACATGGGGCCACCCAACTGAAGGAGGATTTCCCTATAGTATTTGAGTTTTTTTCCTCCTCTCAATAGTGGGAAAAAGGCTCCCTTTTTGGCCCGGTACGAGGGTCCAATGGGTGGAGAGCCAAAGTATCCCTCTGCCGGTTTGCTGACTTTAGCTTCACTAGCAAGGAAAATCAATGCTGGGGGGCCATTTTCACAAGTGGATCCGAGGGGCCCCCTGCCTCCATCCCCCTGAACTGCCACGGTTTTGCTTAGGGGTCTCTGCCTCGTCTTCCTCATCCCCATCCCCTCCCCCAGCTGCCCTGCTCTCCTCTCTTCTCCCCTGGGAAAAAATTACTCATTTCCCCAACAATGCTTCTGCCCCAATGTCCTCCCCTCCCCTTTCAGTCCCACCGGGACTCTTGTGGCCGGAGATGTAGCGCCACGTCCCCATCCCCTGCCCAGACAGATTTTTGCATCTGTTCCAGGACATAAAGCATGGAATGACGTTTTATCCCGTAGTCCTGGCGACTGACAAATAACGTGGCCCTCGAAGGGCCTCAACAAAGGAGGTGCCCGCATGAGCTGCCCTGCTGACATCAAATTTCACAGGGGAGTACCCTGTCCGCCGGTCATCAAAAAACGTTAAGGCCTTTCTCTGTTCATAAAGTCGGCCCAAACATGTGTAGGCGAATTTCCCAACGGGTGGAAAATGCATATCAAGGTGTTGTGGAGGCGTTCTGCCGTTTGCAACTCGAGGAGGGTTTTCCCTGGCTTTTAGGAATGGTGAAGTCATGCACATTTCCGGGCCTTTTTTCAAAATCTTCGAAAGTCGGTGGAAGATTCGGGGAAACCTTTTCACAACCAGATTGAACACTCGCCATGCGGGGTGCTGGACCATCCCCCCTCAGTGCAGCACGGACCATTTATCCCATTTCCGTCACCTGGTTCCGATTTGCAGTTGGCACGGAGAAAGCCACACATGATTTTTGCTGCATGACACGGAGCAGTTTCCCCCCTGGGGACTTCGTTTCGGAGGCAAGCCAGGTGTAAAAACTGCGTGACACCCTGTCCCCAACACATGTGGTTGATGGGCGTACTTGGGGGGGCGAGAGGTGAGGGGGTGGAGGGGAGGAGGCGGACATTGGCGCAGGAGCCGCATTTTGACAAAGTGGAGGAGAAAGGGCCCTCTTCCCAAGTTGTTGGTGTGCCTGGGCCGGAAGCACATTCACCCAGTGGGCCGAAAGGGGCATTTTACGGGCCCTGACCGTAGTTAAATCCAGATGCCCGCCTGCCGTGCACCTTGGAAAAAAACCGAAAGCTCAAGGACTGGCCCACCTTCTGTTCACATTTTATGAAGTGGGGTACTCCCTTTTTTTGGAAAAAAATTACGGCTTGGAATCTCCATCTCGGCTCGGAAACCCTTTTGTTTTTCTGAAGGTGCAGAATCCCCCTTTTTGGGAAAAGGGGGGGGGCAGCCCATCAACTTGAAGGAGTACGGTCCTTCTGCACCTTAGGGGGTTGGAAAAATACTGTTGTTTTTTGCAAGCCTCGCGAACGACTGCTGGGCCATGATAGGGGGAGCAGGATCTGGACCGGGAGATGATGTCAAAAAAAACCTCCCTTCGCAAAGGTGGTGGAGCCTTGACTGGCTGCAATGGATGCGTGCCATGGGCCTGTGCTGTTTTGCTGCGGGGGCAGGGGGCCCACCACATCTGAACCACGTTTCTCCCAGGCCACCGGTGGTGACGCTGCGGGGTTTGACGCGGGGCCGTGGTGCCAACGTTAGCCCCGGGGGGCCACGTTTCCCTTTTCTCCCCAACAGTTTTCATAAACCCATATTGGCTCCCCCGGTGTCTTAGCAAAGAATTCCCACACCGCCGAGTACCGGTTTTTTCCGGCAACGCCCCACACTGAGTGATTTTCCCCCGCCGCTGCTCGCTGAGCCCCGTGCCCCCCCCACTTTCTTGGACCTGCAAAGGGGTTTTTTCCCCCGGGGCCCGTTTGGGCCCCCAAAACTCACACTGTTACCCCTGCTGATCACGGCCACCGCCCCCACTTGCTGGCTGCGCCGCTGCCTACGTGCAAGCTGACGCCCTCTTTCCCTGACGATGATGAAGCCCTTGCCTCCCCCCCCCAAAGTGCAGTCAGTACATCATCATCTTTTTGTGTTTCAGTCACTGCTGTCCTCATCCCCGGTTTGGTATCAGAGGCTGCCCCCTCAAAACATGACCTCCCATGCCACTCTCCCCACATCATACTTGCCGCCTACGCAAGAAGCGGGGGATATTGGCCCCATTTCTGCGCTCCAAGTAGCTGGGGACTCCCTCCTAAACTGTTCACCTCGCTATATGTGGGCAGCCCAGACCAAAAAGTAGATTTTGGGTAAGGGAACCGGATGGGACAGAGGGGGTTTTGGGGAAAGGGTGAGGGCCGCTGCCCCACTCGGGGCCTGCAACTAAGGGGTTTTGGGCTGCTTCCCAACCCACCTTGACTGGGGTTTTTCGATGTCATCTGGGAGAAGTGGAACCTAGTCAACCCAAACAAGCCTTGGGTTGCTGAACAAAAACACGGGGCCCCCGATACAAACGGCAGTTGTGGGCCCCACCCTGACCCCCGCTGGGAGTCCCCCTTGCTGTGCTCGACCCGGGCCTGGAATGTTTTTTGCCCCTGCCCCCCGCAGGGGGATGAGCCTGCCACCCTCTGTCTGACATACTGTTTGTTCTAAAAAAGTACAGACACTTTTGTGAAAATATTGTATAGAAAATACACACCCCGTATTTTATCCAAATGAACCCGTAACAAGCTTGAACCCTTTGGGTAAAATTGCGCTCCACAATGGGAGGAAAAAAGATTTTATGTGCCGTTTAAAAACTCTGTGTATTTTACTGAATATAAAAGACAAACAGGCTTATTAACCTTGGATTTGAATTAGCTACAGAATTTCTTCTGTGGGTTTAAAAACAAAGTTCTTTTATGAGAAAACTGCAGAACAACGCTTAATTAACCCCTGAATGTAAATTGGCAAAAGAATTTAGCAGCCCAAACTGTAGCTTTGTAGCGTTTACAAATTTCGTGTTTTTTCGCTACACAACAAAAGAAAAAAAATTGTAATTAACCTTTGCTTGTTTGAATTTTTGGTACAGGGGAAAAAATTTTAATTTTTTTGGCGTTTTAACAGACCCGATTTTTTCTTGGAGTCACCCCAGCAGCAGAACAATGTTAATTAATCCCCGGATGTAAATTTCGCAAAAGAATTTAGCAGCCACAAATATGCTTTGTAGTGTTTTCAATTGCGTGTTTTTTACGCATACAAAAAGAGAAAAAATGTAATTAACCTTCGCTTGTGAATTATGGTACAGGAAAATTGTAATTTTTGGCGGTGAAAAAAAACGGTTTCTTGGATCACCACAGCAGCGAACAAAGTTTATTAACCCCCGGATGTAAATTTTCGCAAAAAAATTGAGCAGCCACAAAAATACTCTTTTTAGCGTGTTTTCAATTGGTTTTTTACGCTACACAAGAGAAAAAATTGTAATTAACCTTCGTTTTGAAATTTTGGTAAGGAAAAAATTTTAATTTTTGGGGGTGAAAATGATTTTTTCTTGGAGTCAACCCCAGCGAGAACAACGCTTTATTAACCCCCGGATGTAATTTGCGCAAGAATTAGCAGCCAAAACGCTAGCTTTGTAGCGTGTTACAATTGCGTGTTTTTTTACCCACACAACAAAGAAAAAAATTTTAATTAACCTTTGCTTGTGAATTATGGGGAAAAGGAAAATTTTTTTTTTTGGCGGTTTAAAAAGACGTTTATTTTTGTCACCACAGCAGAAAAAAAACACTTAAAATTTAACCCCCGGATTAAATTGCCAAAAGAATGAGCGCCAAAACTACAGTTTGAGCGTGTTACAATTGGTGTTTTCTACGCTACACAACAAGAGAAAAAATTGTAATTAACCTTTTCTTGTGAATTATGCAAGGAAAATTGTAATTTTTGGCGGGGAAAAAACGGTTTTTTTTTGTCACCACAGCAAAAAAACAACGTTTAATTAAACCCCTGGATGAAATTGCGCAAAAAGAATTTAGCAGCCACCAAACTCTACCTTTGTAGCGGTTACAATTTTGGGGTTTTTTTAGGCTAACAACAAGAAAAAAATTGTAAATTTAACCTTTGCTTGTGAATTTGGTACAGGAAAAATTTTAAAAATTTTTTGGGGGTGAAAAAGACGGTTTCTTGGAGTCCCCCACAGCAGCAGAACAACCTTTAAATTAAAACCCCCGGATGTAAATTGCGCAAAAGAATTGAGCAGCCACAAACTACTAGTTTTTGTAGCGTGTTACAATTGCGTGTTTTCTACGCTACACAACAAGAGAAAAAATTGTAATTACCTTCGCTTGTGAATTATGGTACAGGAAAATTTAATTTTTGGTGGTGATAAAGATGGTTTCTTGGAGTCACCACAGTAGCATAACAACGCTTAATTAACCCCTGGATGTAATTTGCGCAAAAGAATTGAGCAGCCACAAACTACTATCTTTGTAGTTTGTTACAATTGCTTGTTTTCTACGCCACACAACAAGAGAAAAAATTGTAATTAACCTTTGCTTGTGAACTATGGTACAGAAAAATTGTATTTTTTGGCGGTGAAAAAGACGGTTTCTTGGAGTCACCACAGCAGAAAAAGAACACTTAATTAACCCCTGGATGTAAATTGCGCAAAAGAATTGAGCAGCCACAAACTACTAGCTTTGTTCCATTATTGGGACCTATGACTCTTACTAGAGACATTTGGAAGACAACCTCCAGGAAATTTGGCTCATCATCCTTTCCTTTGACTTCATTCCCTTTTCCTTGGTTTGACAAGAAATTGTTCTAATTTGCCGAGATGGTAGATTTTCTTTCTAGAAAGATTTTACCCTTTGCAACCCTCCAATCTAACTTTGATTTACCTGCTAGGTTCTCCAATTTTAAAATTGTTACTTTATGAGACTCTTACTGAAAACTAATGTCGTATCTCTACTAGTGTTGAGCGACAAAGTTGAAATCGGCACGGTTTTTATGTTGATCGGAATTTTCCGATCACGCGATAATTTAGGTGAGAATCTGCGCATATCTATTACTATCGCGCCATTTTCGGAGCTTCCTGTCATTTTGGCGGCCAGCAAATCAGCTTAGAGAATAGAGCAGGGGTGAGCTGGGGGTTTGCAACGGGCATGACTGTGATGTGTATGGTTGTGACTGGCTCACATGACCTCGTTTTACATAGAACAGCCCTTCCTGTTCAGCACCAGTGTGTTAGTGTGTCTCATAAGAGCAGGACGTGTGTCAGTTTTCTCATCAATACATCTCAGCGACACAATTCTCTTTGTTCACACAGACAACTATGCTTTTAGCTGTGAAAATTAGAACCTCGGTAGATTAGAGAATTTCAGTTTTTAGTTAGTTAGGCTGAGACTTTGAAAGAAGCATCTAGAGCTGTACAGCCGCAGAGGGAGGGGTGGGGTGGGGTCGCCGCAAGGGGAGGGGTGGGGGGGGTCACTGCAGGTGTATTTCATAGGTGCAAAAACCACCTTTTATTATCCGTACACAATTTAATTAGGTTTTTTTCACTTTGGTGCAGGCCATATTCGTTGAAAGACTCATCTTGTACTTATATTACCATACAGAAATTTGCTAGTAATTGCTGTTGTATTTCATAGGTGCAAAAACCACCTATTATTATTATCAGTACACAATTTAATAACGTGTTTTTCACTTTGGCGTAGCCCAGTTTTGTTCAAAGACCCACTTTGTACTCACAATGGGATAAAAAACTTTTTTAGTCACCGCAGGTGTATTTCATAGGTGCAAAAACCACCTTTTGTTATCCGTACACAATTTAATTAGGTTTTATTCACTTTGGCGCAGGCCATAATCGTTGAAAGACCAATCTTGTACTTATATTACCATACAGAAATTTGCTAGTAATTGCTGTTGTATTTCATAGGTGCAAAAACCACCTATTATTATTTTCAGTGCACAATTTAATTACGTGTTTTTCACTTTGGCGCAGCCCAGTTTTGTTCAAGGACCCACTTTGTACTTACAATTCATAGTTTCATAGTTTCATAGTTTGTAAGGCTAAAAAAAGACAAGACGTCCATCTAGTTCAGCCTTTTGTGCTAAGGTGTTGATCCAGAGGAAGGCAAAAAACCCCAATGAGGTAGAAGCCAGTTGTCCTCATTTTAGGGAAAAATTCCTTCCCGACTCCAATCTGGCAATCAGAAAAATCCCTGGATCAATGACCCCTCTCCTGAATCCTAGACACTATAACTTGTTATATTATTACGCTCCAGAAATGCATCTAAACCATTTTTTAACTCTGTTATTGAATTCACCATGACAAGTCCCTCTGGCAGAGAATTGCATAGTCTCACTGCTCTTACAGTAAAGAATCCCTTTCGATGTTTATGTAGAAACTTTCGTTCCTCAAGACGTAGAGGATGCCTACTTGTTCTAGATACAGCCCTAGGTATAAATAAATCTTGGGAGAGATCTCTATATTGACCTTTGATGTATTTAAACATATTTATTATGTCCCCCCCGAAGCCTTCTTTTCTCTAAACTAAATAACCCCAATCTTGTCAATCTTTCTGGATACTGTAGTCCACCCAGTCCTTTTATTATTTTTGTTGCCCGCCTTTGTACCTGTTCAAGCTCTGCAATGTCTTCCTGTGCACTGGTGCCCAAAACTGTACACAATATTCCATATGTGGTCTAACCAGTGACTTGTATAATGGGAGAATAATGTTCTCATCATGTGCATCTATGCCCCTTTTAATGCACCCCATGATCCTATTTGCTTTGGCTGCTGCTGCCTGACACTGGCTGCTACAATTAAGTTTACTGTCCACCAGGATTCCCAAGTCCTTCTCCATGTCACTTTTACCCAGCCTTTTTCCATTTAACATGTAGTCATGTAATGGATTTTTCCTCCCCATGTGCATAACCTTGCATTTATCAGTGTTAAACCTCATCTGCCATTTCCCTGCCCAGGCCTCCAACTTATCCAGATCCCTTTGTAATAACACATTATCCTTATTGTGTTGATTACTTTACAGAGCTTAGTATCGTCTGCAAAGATTGATATTCTATGTGTAATCCCTGTGTAAATCATTAATGAAAAAGTTAAAGAGGATAGGCCCAAAACTGACCCTTGTGGACCCCCACTAGTAAAAGCGATCCCGTTGAGGGTAAAA
>JAODAL010044338.1:0-32964 GCA_025379985.1 Phyllomedusa bahiana
TGTTTTTTATAGACTTGGGAAGTTGCAGACATTAGACCCTTGGCTGTATCAATGCCGGTGCAAACGGGGCGGTCAGTGATCCATGCTTGGCGCAGACATGGCGATCAACACTGGCGCAGACGTAGCGACTTGTGCAGACATGTATCAACACTGGTGCAGACATGGCGGTCAATGCATCAACTCCTCTTTGCGGTATCCTTTGTTGTCTGTGACATCTCCTGGCACCTTTGTAATCCCCCATCTCAGTCTTTGGGCTCCTTGTCCCATGTCAATCTGCAGATACTGAAGATGAACCTTAAAAACAAACTTGAATCCTTGTAGGTAATCGCACAATGACTCCATTCATTGCAGTTGTCACGTATAGTGTAGCTGTGTGGTGGTGGGGTGGTCATGGCACTCTGCTTAGTCACATTGCACATATAATGCTCAGTCACATAAGAGCAGTAGAGTAATCTGCTCTCCTCCAGTTGGATCTTCACCACCCCTGCAGTGAATAAATGTCACATAGTAATGAAGGTTGTTGTAATCCAATGATTGATTGGGACAATCCAATAAAAAAAAAAACTCTGCCCATATTGGCTTTGATGCTTTCTGACACAGCAAGAATGTACTTCATAATAATAAAACTTCTCATCACATGACAATCTAACCACTATGTAAATAAGATTCCTATAAACCCTTATATTGGCATTTTGATTAATAGCAACATAAAAACACAAAAAAAACCCCAGATCATATCATCCTTCTTCTCACTCTGTAGCGCGCAATGTATCAAAACATTCTCCTATCACTAAATTTTCAAACAGCTCTTCTCATGTTTCTTATTTGTGTGATGCAATATATATATATATATTCACATAATTCATGATTTTCTTTCACCATTAACATATTATCTGTATTGGCCTAAGCTGCCCTCTCCAGATCTAAACTTTCACAGAATAAAACCCTTAAATGCTTTCTATGTCATATAAACATATAAACCCTCATACACCTTCAACTATTAATATGAGCCATAGAGTATGTTGCTGTGTTTCATCTTCAGATGGCTCATGACTTTTAGCAGAAACAAATTAAAATAAACTCATATCATATATAACATTAACAGGTCATCTAGTCAAGTCAGTCACAGTATTCTCTTAAATACACTGCTTTTGCTAGGTAAACTGTTGTGTGGTCTTATCTCCCATTGCAAACACTTCATAAGGATTCATGAATAGGGATATATAGACATACAAGCATTAATCAAACACAAACAAGGACAAGACCCATCCCCACTTCACTCATTTCCACACTCTCCTCTCAAAAAAGAAAATTAACTCTTTAACTGGAGCTCCAAAAAAATGGAAAAAAAAAATGATCTTATAATAATGACTGCACAGTTGTTTTCAATCTGGTTGACCTAAAATCTTTACTAAAAACAATAGGGGGGTAGTACTACCAACCCCCCCCCCCTCAAAGTTAACATTATATGCCCCAGGGCTTTATTTTAACAAGTGATATCACTGAGGTATTTCATGAGATCTCTGATCACTAGAAATCTCTACTTTATTCCTGCAAATAAACAGACGATTTAATCACATCCCTCAGACAGACATTTGGGGAAAGGGAAAAAAAAGGCGTCCATCGTGCTCTGCTGGAAACGGGCTATAGAAGAAAAAACAACCCTGACACGAAGGTCAAAAAAAAAAAAAAATGTGCACACAATGCAAGATATTCAAATGAGCTCAGTAAATACCACGTGTTTTTTTTCTGTCATCTAGTTGTAACCCATTTTATAAAGACATCTACTCCAATATTTTACTCTCATAATCAGGAAATCACCTCCACCATCATCCGACTTTAAATATATCAGATTTAACACCTAAAACAGGGGTCCTCAAACTACGGCCGCACGAGCTTATTATCCGGCCCTGCCGCCATCCACCGCCAATGTAGGTGTGCTGTGCAGTAAGGTATAGGGGTGGTGCGGCAGCGGAGGTGCCATGGCAGTGATAGGTGACGTGAGGGCCATCGAAGAGCAGCGCAACGAGCAGGGGCCAGCTTAGGTGGAATTGGGTGGGGGGGCGGGCACTCTAAAGAGGACGGGAGGGTGTCCTGAGTGACGGAGGTGGACACATTACAATATATGTGAGGTACATGTGAATGAGTGATGTAGGGTGGTGGTCTGCCCTCCGTCACACAGGCACCTCCCATCCTTTGCAGAGTGCCGCGCCTACCCCTCTCCCCCTCCCACACACAGTCCGCACTCACGAACTGAGGTTGACTTCCTGAGGTCTGACACAGGATGCGACGTCAGTCCTCAGCGTTCCCGCTCAGCATCAAGACCCCCAGCCAAGGAGGTGAAGCCAATGGAATGCAGGCAAGCCCCCAGACCCAGGAGTGTCAGGGCAGAAGCTCCCAGCCCCATGAGTGCCAGGGCAGAAGCCCCCTCCCCGGAGATCCAGGCAGAAGCCCCACAGCCCCAGAAGTGCCAGGCAGGAGCCCCTCTCCCAGGAGATGTGCAGCAGACCTCCAGCCCCAGAGTGCCAGGGCAGGAGCCCCCTCACCCCATGAGTGCCAGGCAGGAACCCCCTAGCCCCAGGAGTGCCAGGGCAGGACCCCCCTGCCAACCATGGAGGGCCCAGGCAGGAGCCAGCTACCCCACCCCAGGATGTGCCAGGCAGGAGCCCCTCTCCCCAGGAGTGCCAGGGCAGGAGCCCCTCTCCCCCAGGAGTGCCAGGGCAGGAGCTCCCCCCGGTTCCCACCGAGTCAGGACAGCCATGAGACAGGAGCCAACCTGGTCGGACAGAGGTGACCACTTTTTTAGAAGCCCTATAATTATTATGGATTGTAATGTGCTTTCCCCAGTCCCTGTTTCTTGCTTACTTTTCAGGGCCTGGGAAAGCTGGGTGAAGACCTAGTAGAGCTCCAATGTCAGACACATTTGTTATAGATTCCACACAGTTTTCCCAGATGACAAGTTTATCTAGTTTGGCGTGATCTATTCCTGGCCCCCATCCTGATTAATTGCTAAGCACACTTGTCATCTGGGAGAGCTGGAATCTATAACAAATGTGGTCAGCATTGGGAATTCTACAAATGTTGTCATGTGAGTGACCAGCAATGCTGCATATACCGATGCAAATCCACTACGAGGAAAAGTGAAAAAGTAAAAAAAAAAGTGAAACACATAAAATAAAAACACCTACATCGCCCTTTTCCCGTTTACAAACACCCATCGCCCGAAAAAAGATCCAAAAATAAAGTACGCATATGTGGTATTGCCACATATGTAACAACCTGCCCTATAAATCTGTCATGTTCTTTAACCCTCACGGTGAACGCCGTATAAAAAAAAAAATCACAGAATTGCGTTTTTTGTTCATCCCTCAGCACGGAAAAAATAATAATGGAAGAAAAAGCGAACAAAAAGCCATATAAATGCCAATGTGATACCAAGTAAAACGTCAGTTCATCCCGCAAAAAAAAAGTCCTTACACAGCTCTGTATACAGAAAAATAAAAAAGTTATGGCTATCAGAAGTTAGCGATGCGTAAATATTGTTTTACACAATAAAAACACTTTCCTTTTTTTTTAAAAAAGCACTTCAACATAAACTATGTAAATTGGGTATCGCTGTAATTGTATCGAACCACAAAGAAATTTTTTTTTTTTAAACTATATTCCGGCCCTCCAATGGTCTGAGGGACCGTGAACCGGCCCCCGGTTTAAAAAGTTTGAGGACCCCTGCCCTAAAACAAAGCACAAGCATGTCAGTGACATTATAAGACAGTAACATTTCCTATATTCAGTTCAATCAAAATATGCAACAAACCAACCCTTCCAGCTTTTCTATAACTATATATCCCTGCAATATAAGGAGCTGTAAAACTGTTCTCATATAATGACCAAAGACAAGGCACATGCAGAATTATAAATGATACAATAGATGCAAACTTATATACAAACTGATACTGATATCCTTCCTTGGTCTAACAGAAACCCGGCTGACACCCTCTGACACAACTTCCCTGCTGCATTCTCTTATGGTGGGCTTCAATTTACCCACACCCTCTGTCCTGGCAGCAAACATGGCAGAGGTGTCGGCTTTCTTCTGTCAGATACCTGCTCCTTTTTCCCCGTTCCACCACTACCTGCAAACCTACAACACCTTAACCCTCTCACTCTCTCTGCCTCTGCCTCTGGCAACCTCCGCTCCTCAAAGGACCTTCTTCTCTGCTCTTGTCTTCCCCACACTCTGGACCTCACTGCTCCAACACCTCAGACTCTCCTCCACCTACACTATCCTCAAAAGCAACCTAAAAACCCATCTCTTTCAGGATTCTATAACTTACAATAAACCTGTTGCTACTACTCCACCCCACAAACAAGTCTGCCTCTTTCTTTCTGTACCAATTGTTAGTTATTAACTTGTCACCTTTGTACTTGTTTGACCCTCTTTATATATACAACCCAAATATACAGCGCTCTGGAAATCTAATAATAACAATAAACACTAAGCAACTATATTTACATTTGCTAACATTGTCCTGTGTCCACAAACCTCTGCTCTATCCTTTGTCTGAGCTGAATAACAGGCAGAATTACCTTTGCTGCAACACACTGATATCTGTCAGAACTCTGCAACATTTCTTTTCCTTTCTTCCGCTTACAGCTTTGTGACCACTTGTTGGCCAAAACACAGCAAGGAGCTCGCTCCCACCCTTGAATCTCAACAGATTCACTAGCAATCACTGTTTCCTTAAACACAGACATGTTTTACACAATTTCTCACTATTTTCTGGATTACTGGACGTCTCAGAATTGACTGGTAAACCTTCTGCTGTATCTTGTCCACAGCGCCAAATTATGTTTTGCCAAGTTTTATACCGTTCGGAATACAGCTTTAAAGAAGGCCAGTCAATAATGAGATAACACAGCTTTATTTTTACAATAGTCCAATAATAAATCAAGTATGATAAAATGATAACATAAAATGATTGCAGAAAATAGGGAGACAGTATGTACAGTTTGTAAGAGAAAAATAAGTATTTACAAAAGTTATAAGCGCTTATAATGCTTCACCTGCCGAGTATTGCATCTCGAATCCGGAACTTCAGCCATGAGAAACCGTATAACGAATTGCGACAGATTTTGAGAAAATACCAGGAAGGAACGGTTTCTGGTTTCATGGCTGATGTTAGAGATATATATATATCCGACCTAAAAGAATATGCAAAGGTGTTATTTGTGTATCTCGCCCTCCACCACAGAGTGGCCAACCCCAAGGTTCGAAGTTAGAAAGACAAATACACTCTCAGACTGATGACCACCAACCAGATAAACATACAATGGATGAAGATAAGCCTGCAATTCACAGCTTTGAATACCAAGGACATAACTGTGTGTATAAACAGACTTGTTTGAATACACAAGGACATGCAAAAGAAAAAGCCAGACTGTGTGTGTAAACAGACCTGTACCTTTGGACTCAAGATGCAAGCAAACATTGAGTAAATAAAAAAACAGGCAAAGGTGTAAACTTTGCACCATCAGGGCCAATTATATAAATTTGATATAAAATAGAAATAATTCACTATAATTTGGCTCAATAGTCATTTATTTTGACTAGCATTAGAGCCCCCTATATTTTCCAAGAGTTTATGATGATTATGTACTGTGACTTTGGGCTGTAGGCCTTGAAAAGACAATTGTATTATATTACAGTACAAGCACCTGTTGTGTAAAGTTTGTTCAAGAGAAATAATACAATTCAATAATTTTTTAGTTCATAGGGAGAAAAAAGTATGCACATTATATGTGCCGTTAGTCGACAGGATAGAGTCAGACATGGCATATGCAGAAACCAACTGATCAGGAAGCCAGAGTCTGCCCTCATTAACAATGGGCGCATTGTTAAATCACCTACCCCGGCTCGATGGGAGAAACATTTTGATGGGAGACTGGGAGAAGCGATTGGAAGGGGCCGCCTGGCTGTGCAATGTGGTGTCTCATAGGAAAGCCAAGCTGAAATTGAGCCTGCTGGATGGAGAAGCTCGAGATATCGTCATGCTTAGACCCATAAGACAGAGTGAGAGGTTTGAAAAGATCATAGACTTGTTAGAAGAAGTTTTTGGGGATGTGTCTTCTGAGGCCATGCAACGGAAGAGATTCTTTGCCCAATACCAAGAAAGAGAGACACAGTCCCAATTTGAAAATGGAAAACAAAAGAAAATGGTCACCCATCAAAGGAAAGAATGAAGAGTTACTTCTGTGATACCAGTATTTATTGGTAAAATTCATTCAGATGCTGAAACTAACATTAAGGGAATGGGTAAAGTTACACCCGCAACTGTTATTGCATCAAGTTCTGAAGGAGGCTATACAGCAACCATAGATAAGGAAAAACAGCCTTTATGAGAGTTGCCAAAATTAGTGGTGGTCCCAATTCGGGAAAATATAACCCCCTGGACAACCCTAAAAAAAAACAACACAAGATAGACTATACACAATACCGAGGGTGAAAACTAGAGATAGCCAAGATGAGCAATATCACAAGAAATAAATGCTTCACTAAATCATGGCTACTGAAACAGATAAGGTTTATAGTCCATGTGGACAAAAGAGTATACTCACAATACCAGTATATACAGTATGAGATGAAAGAGACACCAAAAGGAGGTTTAGTAACACTCCCTTGAAAGATAAGGCACCATAACTGAGGTCAAATGACCAGTCCCAAGATAAAGGTAGGTAGTAGAGACTATCATACAAAAGGACCAGGAGAAAACAGCTTTCATTACTTTTATGGTACTTTTCTCATTTCTCAGAATGCCGTTTGGAGTAATGCCCCTGCTGCCTTTCAATGCCTCACTGAATTATGCCTGGGGATTTAAAAGTATATCTTTTCATTTATCTGGATGACATCATCATATATTCAAATAATACAGATAAAGGGAAAGCACTCCTAATATCAGATGAATTGGTGTTAGTCGGGAGATCTTCAGAATAAGTCAGTGAATTGACTGCACTCCCCAAAAATTTTTTAGTGTTGCAAAAAAACTAATTTTATTTGTGATTTCACTATAGGCTCTAACAGAAACATGATACATATAAGTAACTATGTATAATTATTGCAGAAACGTGATACATATAAGTGACTATGTATAATTATTGACGTTTCGGTCATCCGACATTTCTCAAAATAGTCATTAAAGAGAAGACGTTTTAGAAATATATAAATGGGCCGTAGCCCTCCTGGTTACAACGTGAATATTATCATCTCAACATGCAGAAGGCAGTGCAAGATGTTTGCAACTGTTGCAGAAATTACATCCTCTCTTAGGCAACTGACTAACAAGCACCAGTGGGTACCATCTCTTCCTTCTGTTTATTACAGCTACTCATAATAGGCTATTTTCAAGTTGAGGAGTCCTTGCAAGGTTACAAATACCTCATTGTCATGGTGGATCATTTCACAAATTGCGGTGGTGGTTCCCACGAGAAATCAAACAGTGGAAATGGCAGGCCAGGCTCTGTGGAAACACTTCATGCTGGTATATGGATGCCCAGCCCAGCTGCACTCAGACCAGGGTCTTGCTTTGAGAGTTGAGTCATAGAGGAGATGTTATGTTTACCAGATTCGAAAGACTCATACTACTCTGCGCCATTTCCAAGGCAATGGGGTGTGTGAGTGACTACATCGCACATTGCTTCAGATGTTGAGAGTGCTGGATGAACAGAAAAGAAAGATATGGCCTTATCATGTCGGCAAGTTGGTATGGGTGTATGATAACACTGTATCATACATTCCCATTACATGTTGACGTTTTGGAGAAATGGGAAGTGCCCCTTTAGTCTATTGATAATACTAAGAGAGGGGGAGGAGGAAAATTCGACAACACAGACATGTATGGGTGATCATAGAAGATGTCTACAAATGGACTACGATGTGGCTTTTCAACGCTTGGGCTCTGAGGAACTGACAATCAGTCGCAAGTTGAAGCAGCTGCCACTGTAGGTGGGGGATTGTGTGATGCTGTGGGATATGACAGCACGCAGACCTGGAAAGCTAAGGTGGAAATGGGTATCTAAACTGTACAAAGTGGTCCGTTGACCCAACCTAAAAAACCAAGTGTTCAAAGTGAAACCTGAAGGAGAATCAGGTCCCATCAGGAGAGTACATTGAAATCTACTGAGACCTTGTACTGAGTAGGTTGCAATGCAGTGGACCAGAGGCCCCCACTACTGCCAGTGGCCAGCTTTTGAAGATGACCGGTCCACTGGTCCATTTCCTCCTAGGTTACCCTCCTTAGAGCCAAGTTTGGAGTCAGCCCTAAATGAAGGAGTTAGCAAATCGAAGGTTGGGGGCCAGTTCATATAGGGTACGCCAATCTCCGCATGATAATTTGGGTAAGCTTCCAGCCCGTTATGGTAATTGTATGTTGCAGGTACTAGTTGCCGGGACAGCAGCGGATAAGTTTCAGAGGGAAGATGTAGAATAGAGACCTGCATTTCGCCATCCAGCTAGTAGATGGCGCAGGTACATTGAAGGGATAGGCAGTAATGACAAGAGCTCAAGGAGCTACAGAAAGGCTTTTAGTGGCAGTTGGTTGTTGAAGTGAGCTGATGTATCAGAGGGAGATTGTACAACAAGACTCAAACCCCAAGAAATACAGATAGTGAGAAGATCCAGAAAAACAAAAACAAAAGGAAGCTAGGGTTATGGTGTAACCAGAGAGTGAACAACATCAATATAACTGGAAGAGAATCCATGTGGATGGAGAGAGAGACTCCCATCCCACAGGCGTGCAGCCAAAGACATGCTTTTACTTAGCATTTTAGATCCTGAATACACAATTGGAGTATATTACAGCACCTGTTGTGTAAAACTTGTTTAGGAGAAATAAGAATATTTAGTAAATCCTTCAGTTCATAGGAAAAAACAAGTAGGACGAGTCTGCACATTACACTTAGGAGCACTCAATACAGTGTTGAGCAGCGGACAAGTGGTGTTATCCCTGGATGAAAACTTCAGCTCAAGGGTTCTGGTGTATTTCTTAGAGAAATCTAAACACTCTTGCAGGACACCTGTTTTTTCTATGGTAGCTACTGTAATGATTGCTGTCAAGATGTTGATATTCAAAAGTGTACCATGCTAATTGCATGATACCTATGTAAATTTATATCTGTGGATAACACTGGAACTCAGGAAATATGGGGGTATATGACAATGAGCGGATGTGGTATATAACTGGGGATCATCACAACTGAGTTTGCCATGTTATGATGATCCCCAGCCAACTGTGAGCCTCTGCGCTTCTTAGCTTCAGCTTATGATGCTACTATTGCTGATATATCAGAATCAAGCATGTTTAAATCAGTGGGGTGATGATGTGATCACAACGTCAGAACACAACCACTTAACAGGAAATAGCAGAGTATGGGAAAGTAAACTGGGGACAACCCCTTTAACAACAGCTACATTTTTAAGTTTTTGCCTCTCTGCATTTCAGCAGTCATAACTCTCTTATTCTTCAATGATGCGACTGTATGAGGCCTTGTTTTATGAGTAGGAAGTTTTTTGTTTTCTAAGAACACCTAAAAATGATTGTGTAAATTATTGACATTTTTGTGCATCGTGGAAAGAAAAAAAGCATTTTTAATGTTTTGTACTATTGATATATCACTCTAAAAAACAAACTAATTATACAGGTTAATTTGTTCATGTGGATATATAATAGATGCAGATATTTTATGTAATGTATGCACAATCATTTCTTTTAATTAAAAATTTATTTATTTATTTATTTTTGCATTTTTTATGGTATAAACTTTTTCCTTAAATCCCATTGAGTAATAACTATTTTTAAACTTTATTATACACTTACAATGTATAAGTGTGCTTCTTTATACTAATACATTATAAACTGTGTCAGAATGACAAAGGCTGCTGTTGGAAACAAAAATAGCAAACTCTCTGCACAGGGCTGACTGTAAAGGGTAATCCCAAGCTCTATTCTGACACTGAGAAACCCAGGCAACCGATCGAATAGGAGAGTCCTATAGCAATATTTTATATGCTGTTTCGACCTCAAGGGGTCTCACTACTTCTAAATGTGTGCTACAATGACATTGTAACTTGTTGGCTTAGTGATCAGGAACCTGATCAGACATATGTGTAATGGCAGCTAACATCTAATGTTCCTGAAGACATCCTCTGAGTCTGATCCATCATATCCAACACCAAAAGACAGAGGACCTGCAATGTCCACTGTCAAAAGAAAGCATGGAGTCATTAAGAGGTTAAAATAATTTGCTACAGATTATGCTTATCTTACAGTATGCCACATATCATGTATTGCTTTGGGGTTCTATGAGTACTTGTTAAACCCCTGAATTGGACCTAATATTTTAATACATTGACAAACATAATTAGTATTCAAGAATATTATACAGTGTTAAGAAGAGGATATATGTCCAAAAACTACAAGATAATGGTATCTAAATAGAACTGCAGAACGAAAGCTTTACATTAACTAAGTTAGAGATTGATAGAAACATGAAGAATGACAATATGATGAAGTGCTGGATATGATAAACAAGTCCTAAAGAAGAAGGAGAGCCACACTCGGAAGTGGTGGTAATGATAGTTAGGGCACCACATTGCCTTTGCACTGCCAATCAGTTCCAACCAAGCATAACTTCTACATAGAGTTTGAATTCCTTCTCTGTATGTACATTGTTTTTTCCAGCTACTCATGTTTCCTTCCATAAATCAAAAATATATTGGAAGGATTATTAGGTCTTCATTTTCTGGCCCTAGTGTGTTTTTGAGATTGGAAAATTAGGCTATATGCCTCATTAGGGACAGGGATGTGCTATCAGTCTGTATAAGTACTGCTAATCAGATGGTGATATATACACATTAAGACTAATGGATGATGATGCATATAGTAGCATGAGTACATAACATGTTAATTAGCACAGGGAATCTCAGCTTCCTATCAAGTGATAACATTAAGGGCCACATGTGTAAAACCTGTCCAGGTCTAAGATTTTCGTTGTTTCCCATAGCAACCAATCAAAGCTCCCCTTTAATTTTTGCTATGGCCAACAAAGAAAGTCTTAGACCTAGACAGAAATTGTATCCAATATAATTGTATAGAAATGTAAAAACAATACTTTATTAGATCTTATTATAAACAATAAAAAATATATAACAGTAACAGACAAAATCACGCCCAAATAAAAAATGTACAACCAACTATTCCCACTGAAACATAATACTATACATCATACAGGTGATAACAGTATCAAAAAATCACATAAATAAATACAAAAACATCAGTTCAATACATCACCAAGGGTCAGCGGATTAGAGTGAACCAAACAACCCTGACGCGCGTTTCGCCTGCGCTTTCTCAAGGGGGATGATGTCCCCATAAGAGTCAAATGTGAAGTTAATAGTCTGGACTACCATTTGTAATTAAGTATAATACAGGATAATAGTAAATGCACCCTCTCCAAATATCCATTCTGGAAACTCATTAGGATTCGGTCCATTTAAAAAAAAAAAAAAAAAAAAATAGACAAGCTGATTTAATTCTGCTTTCTCTTCTTCATTAATTATTGCAGGAGAAGAGAAAAAGAGACATGGCACTCTTATGCTCAAACAATATTGTTATCTACAGTGTTGGACTTGTGTACCTGGGGCTCACCACTAGCGTTTATTTTGGGACACACAACCGGAGTTGTTTTTTTGGGGGGCTCACCAGTGGACATGATTCTTGGAGCCCACCCTACATCTATTGTACATGACTGCCCATACTGCACAAGACTCTTGAACTCTACCTCCTGCCTCCCTTTCTCTGCTTTTCTCCCTGAAATGCACCCCCACAGGGGCCCACTATGCCCCTGCTCCTCTGTGAGCCAGTCCGAGTTTGGTCATCTATATGTGTAGTGTTTCCTAGGCACTTTACCTGAACATTTAAGAAGTGGTCTAAAAGTGAACATCAATGCAGCATAGTCCACTTTGGCTTCTATATCATGGATACATTTCCGGTTTTCCCCCATCTTTTTGGGTAACTCTTACTGTATAGTACTTGCTAATTCCCCAATCTGAGACCCATTGAAATCTCACTTTTTCAAACATATTTTATGTCAGCTGATTCAATGGACAGCACATTTTTAATTATTTGACTCAATATTACCACAACAGCATATTTATAGTGATGAAATGTTTTATAATATAGTATACAGTTGTGATGGTGTTTTGTTTATTGATACTGACAGTCAACTGTGCTGCTCTGACCTTTTCAGCATTCTATAGTATGAAGAATTGATCATTCCCACAGCCCACTATTTACTGTAAAAGTAGCCAGAGTGAAACTAGAAGCACAGGCAGCTAATCAAAATGCAGAATATTGAAAAGGTTAAGGTCTGTGTTTATAAGTCTTTTTAAAGTTCATAGTATTTAGTAAACTGGATATGAGATTAAAATTTGCATGATGCATTTTATTTCTGGCAGGACAGAGTTCAGAAATACTTCCTATAACAGAAATCGTACACATGTTAATTAACATTTCATGCAATGTGAAAGGAGGTACCAAAGACATCCTAGAGTAAGGACAATAAACATTGTATGTGTACCAACATAAATACAAGGTAATAATATTCTAAGTAATTAAAAGTATTAAATTTGGAAAATAGTCTTTTAAAGTCAGATTTAAATGCATTGAGCTTAGCTAATATTAGAAATGCATTTATGTTCAGCATCAGACATACTATGATTAAAGCTGTGCTTTAATATGAATTAACTGCCTAAAAAAATATTCATTATTGCTACTGTAGGCTTCCTGTGAATACAAGATTTTTATCTTCGCTTTGTTTTGCAGATTAGAATTATACCAATATACTTTCAATCTTTACACAGAAAGATTTATTTGAAAAGTACAGTATTTACTACTTTTTTTTTTTTTTCCCTTTAAATTTAGTAACAAATTTAAGTAAGCCAATGAGTTTCAAAATTTTTATTTGAAACTTTTTGTCTTTTTAAAATACTTTTACGCTGAAAAATTAATTGTACAAATTAAAGCAAACGTTGTCCTGGCAGTTGTGATGGCAAATTGAATGCTTGGCTGCATAGGTATATGTATCATGTAACCATTTGAAAGAATTAAATTGTAATTCCACCATGTAGAGCTTATAAAAGACATCGGGAAATATTTTGTTCATCGGGGAGACCTCACCCTTCCAAAAAAAAAAAAAAAACCCAGACAAGTTTTCTAAAAATTTTATTCTTTTTTTGGACATTGAGGGCATTTTCTTGTTTTTTTTTTTTTTTTACAAGTAAGAATTTTCTTTTTGATAATACGTCAATGTGTTATAAGGGACTCAAGTCTTTCTGCTGCTGTCCTTTAGATGTGTTCTTTATCAATATCAAATTTATATATTCTTTTTAGAAATTAATTTTTTATACTACTTTGTTCTTTCAGCTGTTTAGTTGTGCGGTCCTTTAACTGGCTGCTCTAACACAGTATAATCTTTTTTTGTTATAGTGACAAATATACATGATTGCTAGTCTGCACTGATGCAGATCATTGGCTGGTATTAGGCAGAGGCTAGTACAGTGTACAGTATCTCATAAAAGTAAATAATGTAAATAATTTATTAAATATTTTCATGGGAGAACACTAAAGATATGACATTTGATGCAATGTTATAACTCTGGAGGTGGCCCACTGACCACCGCGGGGCAACAAAACCCCACCGGGGAGTGGAATCAAGGGGTCCCGGGGTTTTCACCAAAGCCGCCGAAAAGCATCCTCCCGCCCCTTCGGCGGGTTTGCCGGGTGGGGGCCCAAGGAAGGTACAGGAACGCAGGCAGGGCTCGAGTCGGGACAGGCAGGTGGTCGGACAGGGGGCTGGGGTTCGTAGACGGTAGAAAAGCAGAGGTCAGGACAGGGGGCCTGGTTCAGGGGTGGTAAACAAGCGGAGGGTTGGTACACGGTAACAAACAAACTCTCGGGACAGCTTTCCCTCCTAGGAAACATACCAAAGGGACCCCGGCGGGGGCCGCCAGAAGGGGCCGGACTTAAATGGGAGCAGTCCCCCGGCAATGACCAATTACCGGGCGCACTGCCCCTTTAAATTCAAACTCCCAGGGCCCCCGCCCCTAGGGCGGGGCCACGCCCGGGGGCCGGGCACAGAACGAGCAGGGGCGGGCCGGTAAGTGGCGCCGGAGGGGACCGATGCACGAGCGGACCCCGAAACCCCACGGCGGGAGGGGCTCCCTGGGAGCAGGGCCGGGCCTCCTGCGACCCGGGACATTTCGCAGGGGGATCCGACAAATTAAGAAAAATGTAAATAGGAAAATTTTTGTGTCCCCTAAAAAATTTTCAAAGTTTAAATTGCTGACAACAAACTGAGTACACCGCAAAAGGGAAAAAGGAAAAAGTGTTAATTTTCCATTTTCCCTCCAGATGTCATGGACTCGTTTGTGTTACAAAATCTCTGGGTGAATGGGGAGCAGATGGGTTTTTAAATTTTGGGGGTTACCCTTTTATACCGCACGGAAGTTTAACATGGCACCTCATGGCAAAAAAACTCTAAGGGTCTAAAAAAAAAAGAAATTTCTGCTCTAATTAAAGACTAAAAAGGGAAAATTTCCAACAAACCCCGAAACTAGCGCAGCATGGTTCAAAACCATACAGTGTTTTTAAAAAGACAGTTTTCCCTTAAAACAGACCTTGCCATGGTCGCCAAAGAATTAGTGCATGTGTTCACTATACCCAAGGGGTTGTCTTTTTAAAATAAAAAAAAGTGGGTTTGGGGGCGCCTGCATGCCAGACCATACCCAAACCCTTTCATCAAAAAAAAATCTGCATGGCGTCTCCCAGAAGAAGCCTTTTTTAAAAGTGATGCACAAAAAAGATCGCAAGTAACTTTCGAAAAACAGATTTAAAAATATGGATTTTTTGGAAAAATTGTCCGTGGTGGACAGATAAAATAAACTTAAATTTGATTCAGAGTTCAAACATGTTTGGGGGCAACCAGGTGAAAGTACAAAAACAAAGTTTTTTTAATACAGTCAGGCATGATATGATTCATACTTTGGGTTTTCATGATGCTGCTGGCTGTAGGAGCTAAAATCATTAAAGAATCATGAAGCCAACATGCACGTAACCAACCAAATTTTCTCTCTCCCCCCTGCCAGTAGAAACCTTATATTAATTAGAACGGCCTTCCCTTTTCACAATACATAATAAGTATGTTAACAATGACAACATACAGCATAAGAGGCTCAATGGCCTCTTTAAATGCAATCAAATAATAACATATTTTAAGAAAGATCGCAGTTGTATCAAACTTCTCCAGAAAAAAACTGGACCATGTTTTGGTGCTGCTCAATAGAACTAATTTTGTTGAAATGATGTAAACACTAAGGGCCACATGTATAAAACTGTTAAGTATAAAACTCACTCTTTTGCCTATGGTAACCTATGGGCAAAAACTGAGTGTTAGACCTAAACAGGTTCATACATGTGGCCCTAAATTTTTCTATTAGGGTTTAAAAGACATCATTTTGCAGAAGCAAATCCCCTCTTTACTCATTCATTACATAATGAAAAAATGTGCAACCATATGTCCACCACATATTCATCTGTCAAAATAAATGAATCGCCATTTATTTAAATATTTAATAAATAAATACTGTGTACATCATAAATAAAAAAAAAAAAATAAAACATGATTAAAAATATGGTTCCTGGAAAGATTATGTAAACATCATTCATCTATTGCAGAATCTTGTTATTCCATTCAAATAGAAAAGCAGATGTTAATATGTAAAACAATAAAAATGTATTAAAATAAGCTGATTGGCCATAAAGGAAGCGTTATTAAGAATAAGACCAACACACAGTGAGACCACAAAATGTCAGTGAGACCATTATGTCAGTGAGACCAGAAAATGAAATAGGATCAATACAAATAATCCCTGTGAAATGAAAATGTATAAAAGGTAACAAGCATGAATAAGTGAAAATATAAAAAAAATAAAAAGGACTTAGTAATCACGCATATAACTTTGTTGATATAGAAAAACATTAAAACCAATACAAATTATGAAACTTTCAATAAATAACTTATTGAGTTATTGAATTTTATATTAAATGCTAGAATTTTGTACTGATGTTTTGAGGATTAGAGAATTGCTGGAAACATTTTATGCTGATTCTAGAATGAGACATTTAGTACATAACATATTTTAAAGGGTACAATGTGAGAAAATCTTGTATTAAGAATGCAAGCCTAATCTTGAAAACTTAAAGAGTACTGGTTTTTTTTGTACCCATTTATATAGACTGTGTGCTACAAATTTTGTGGCAGCCACTGTATTTTACTATACTTGAGTACATTCAAGTCAAGTAATTCTATATATTTTTTTTTTATTATTATTGCTAATGGTATTATTAAAAGGTATATCCCAAATAATGTAAGTAAGGGATTTACATGTACTGTACATCCAGAATCTCCTTTCCAAAGAAAAAAATATCAATGTACTATTTGTATAAAGCTTATGTTTTCAATACCATGATTGATTCCAGATGTGGATGGCCTCAAAATATCCTATGAAAAGGTTTTCATAAATGGGCAGCCACATGGGTCTCCACAGCTTTACTTCAAAGATTAATCAAGTTTTTAAATGTAACAACATTATTCAGAATGAAAGTCATCCCTTCATCTCTGTCGGACTTAACTACATCTTCTTTCCAGTCAATTCACTATCCCCCTTCAAAAGATGCAAAAATTGGCAGTATATCAAATACCACGCCCATTTCTCTTACTTTTGTGAAACCCAATCTGCTCATAAGCTCTACAAATTGGAGATTTAATAGAACCTTGCTTGGTCTGGAAGCAGACAAGATATTGCTTCAAAAGAAGCTAACAAATAAACAAAGCCGGAGAGACTTCATTAGGTATGTTGTAGAAAGAACACACATCATTTATAAAATAAAGTAACCTATCTCCTCATGGTCTTACATTAAAAAAATTAAATAACGAAAAGACAACTGAACTATAACAAAAAATGTCAATAAAACATCAAATAAACAATTATAAAACCATACTGTTTAAATAGCCCTCTTAAAAAGAACTAAGAAATGTCCTGAAAACGTATTGCCTTAGCTGTGTCTTTATTGTTCTAAATATAAGTTTTATGCAAATGGGGACAAGACATAACGTCCTAAAATTCATGTAATAACAAATTATAGGCTACAAGCCGGATTTCCAGCTACAGGTGTTCCATTCATTGCATGCCACCACTCTCAAGGCTATCATGGTGCATAGCAAGACAGCAATGGAAGATGCAATGGTGGCCTTTCCTCTTCACCGATGAGTCCTGCTTTTTTCTCAGATGCAGTAATAGCCAGAGTTTGGTTTGGAGACCAGATGGACAATGCCATGAAGAGGCATTCATAATGGTTTTATTATAACACTGGAAATACATGTGTTGCAGGGGGGGGGGCGGGGGGGGGGGGGGGGGGGGGGCAGGGGTGGGGGGGGTGGTTGTGGGGGGGGGGGGGGGGGGGGGGGGGGGGTGGGGGGGGGGGGGGGTGGGGGGGAATGCATGGTAAGTTAACTCTCTAGTCTTTATTTCAGGTAACAGCTTTCCATTATATTGATTTGGTTGTGAAACCAGTGGTACAGCTATTTCTCCAGTGTCCCAGGAGCTGTTTCTCAACAGGACAATGTCAGACTGCATGTTGCTCACTCAGTGTCGGACTGGGAGGTCTGGGGCCCACAGGGGAAATGATCTTGGGGGGCCCACCCTACTGTACATGAAATAATTACCGTTCCTCTCTGACATAATCGCGCCCATCTTTACTACATAATACAGTGTGCAAAAATGACTATATTGTGTAGTACAAATAGCAAGAAAGTCACATATCATAGACACAGGGCAAAGTGTTCCATCCATATCCTCCTCCACTTCACATACAATATCCCCCTCCACCCTATTCAATATCCCCCTCCACCCGCGATACAATATCCCCTTCCACCACCCCCGCATGACAATATCCCCCCCTCCACCCACATACAATATCTCCACCTCCACGCCGCATACAATATCCCCCTCCCACCGCCTACATAATCCCCCACCACCCACATACAATATCCCCTCCACCCACATCCAACACTATCCCCCCTCCCACCCACATCGCACTAGTCCCCCTCCACCCACATACAATATCCCCCTCCACCCACATACAATGTTCCATCCACCCCCATACTCTATCCCACTCCACCCACCTACAATACCCCTCCACCCGCATACAATATCCCCCTCCACCCACAAACAATATACCCCTCCACCCACATACAATATCCCCCTCCACCCACATACAATATCCCCCCTCCACCCACATACAATATCCCCCTCCAATAGTCCACATACAATATCCTCCTCCACCCACATACAATATCCCCCTCCACCCACATACAATATCCCCCTCCACCCACATACAAAATCCCCACCACCCCCACAATATCCCCCACCACCCACATATAATATCCCCCTCCCACCCACATACAATATCCCCCTCCACCCACAATATACCCTCCACCCACATACAAAATCCCCCCCACCCACATACAATAGTCCTCCTCCATCACATACAATATCCCCCCCACCCACAAACAATATCCCCTCCACCCACATACAATATCCCCTCCACCCACATACTAATACCCGCCCGCCCACCCCACATACAATATCCCCCTCCACCCACATACAATATCCCCTCCACCCCACATACAATATCCCCCTCCACCCACATACAATATCCCCCACCACCCACAAAAAAATCCCCCTCCACCCACATAAAATATCCCCTCCACCACATATAATTTCCCCTCCACCCACATACTATAATCCCCTCCACCCACATACAATATCCCCCTCCATCCACATACAATATCCCCCTCCAACCCACAAACATATCCCCCCACCCAAAATACAATATCCCCCTCCTCCACCCACATACACTATCCCCCACCACCCCCAAACAATAACCCACCCACCCACATACAATATCCCCCCTCCACCCCCAACCAAATCCCCCTCCTCACCACAAACACAATCCCCCCACCACCCACCTACACTAACCCCGCACCACCCACATACAATATCCCCCTCCACCCCCATAACACAAACCCCCTCCACCACCAAACATACAATATCCCCCTCCACCCACAAACAAAATCCCCCACCCACCCACAACAAAAGCGCCCACCACTCACATACAATACGCCCTCCACCTCAACCCATCATACAATATCCCCCTCCACCTCACATACAATACCCCCCTCCCCCACATACAATATCCCCCTCCCACCCACATACCATATCCCCTCCCCCTCCCACCACACATACAATATCCCCCACCACCCACATATAATCTCCCCCTCCAACTGCTCCACCTACATACCATAAACCCCTCCACCCACATACAATACCCCCACCACCCAATACAAAGATCCCCCTCCACCCACAACAATATCCCTCCTCCACCCACAAACAATAACCTCCACTCCACAATACGATATCCATCCCCCTCCAACCACATACAATATCCCCCCTCCACCCACATACAATATCCCCCCCACCCACATACAATCTCCCCCTCCACCCCCATACACTATCCCCCTCCACCCCCATACAATATCCCCTCCACCCACATACAATATCCCCTCCACCCCCAAACAATATCCCCCTCCACCCACATACAATATCCCCCTCCACCCACATACAATATCCACCACCCACATACAATATCCCCCACCACCCACATACAATATCCCCCCTCCACCCACATACAATATCCCCCTCCACCCACATACACTATCCCCTCCACCCACATAAAATATCCCCCTCCACCCACATACAATATCCCCCTCCACCCACATACAATAAGCCCCCTCCACCCACATACACAATCCCCTCCACCCACATACAATATCCCCTGCACCCACATACAATTTAATCCCCCTCGCGACCCACATACAATATCCCCCCCAACCACATACAATATCCCCCATCCCCTCCACCCACATACAATATCCCCCTCCACCCACATACAATATCCCCCTCCACCCACAAGACAATAAGCCCCCTCCACCCACATACAATATCCCCCTCCACCCACATACAATATCCATCTCCACCCACATACAATATCCCTCTCCCCCACATACAATATCCATCTCCACCCACATACAATATCCCCCTCCAACAGCCCACATACGAAATCCCTCCTCAAACCCCCCCCCCCCCACCCACATACAATATCCCCTCCACTTCCCTGGTTCACCACCTTCTAAAATAGGAACACCAGGAAGAATGAAAAAGTCTAACTCCCCTATCACAGGGTCAATTCAGGGACACATGTACGCTGGCATTATACCTCGCCCGGTATCTGATTAAAACTCTACACCCCGCCATATAAGAACCCCATAAAGATCAGACACCAGTCTCATGTATAACCTACATCACCGCCATATAGATACCTCACATAGCAAGTCTGACAAACCAGCTCAGGTATAAACCTACAACACTGCCACGACATAGACCCATAGAGGGCAACACCATCACAGGTAATAACCTACAACACCACCATATAGAGACCATATAGAGATCTACACCAGCTCAGGTATAACCTACAACACCGTCCATATAGAGACCACTAGAGGTCAGACACCAGCTCAGGTATAACCAACAACACCGCCATATAGACACCACAATAGAGGTCAGACACCACTCAGGTAAACCTACATCACCGCCATATAAGAGACCACATAGAGGTCAGACACCACTCAGGTATAAACCTACAACTACCGCCATATAGAGACCACATAGAGGTCACACAACCAGCCAGTTTAATAACCTAACAACCACCACCATATAGAGACCGACATAGAGGTCAGACACCAGCTTCAGTCACATCACATTAACAGTGAAAACAGCACTGATCCAATATATATAGAAGTAAAATCAGGGAACTCACCGGAGATATCATATCTGATTAGTCGTTGCTCCTTCTTCTCTTGAGTCGTTCTTATTCCCTTTTCTTCTTGCATCAGTTTCACGCACCATCATAATGACGTGTCCCGTCCACAGCTCAATGCCCTGCAGAAATTACAACACAAATATCTTAGAATCCCCAATTTTTCCAGCACCTCTTTTACTATTTCCCACCTCTGTAACAAACTTCCCATGGGGTGGGAGAGCGGGTAAAAAGCCATAACTTAGAGGTCTATTATCCTAAGGGGTTGGAGTGGTGTAGAGGACTAACCCACTGGAATAATGCTACAACTATGGGCGTGCTCCCTCCTCAAATTTAAACCAGGTAGGTAACAAGACCCTAGGTAGTAGCAAATAGGCAAGGCACCAGTCTGTAGGTATGTGTTTTCTCCCAGATTAGGTAAGCGTATGTAGTTAGGGTCCCCGTTTATATAGGTCTGCAAGCAATTTAGTGGACCCGCCCTTTAGGGTAGTATACAGGCAGTTGGGCTTCCCCATGAAGTAGTATAGCAAGTCACTTAAGGCCTCTTAGGGTAGTTCGCAGGCAGTTTTAGGGGTCTACTTTAGTAAGTATACAGTATTAGGGCCTCCTTTAGCTCGTGTGGGGCAGGAAGTCAGGGCCCCCCCCTTTAGTTACTACGTTAGGTAGTCATGCCCCTTTTAGTATTAGTAGTCAGGGCCCCCCTGTAGGGAGTACAAGCATCCCTTTAGATAGCCAGGCCCCAGTGTAGTCAGGGCCCCCTGGTAGGTAGGCATGGCCCCCCCTTGTAGGTCAGGGCCCCCTTTAGTAGACCAGTGACCCCTTTGTAGTCAGGATCCCCCCTTTTTATCAGGGCCCCCCTTATGTAGTCAGGGCCACACCTTTGTAGTCAGGCCCGTTGTAGTCAGGCAGGGGCCCCCTTTGTAGTCCAGGGCCCCCTTTGAAGCCAGGGCCCCCTGTATGTAGCCAGGGCCCCCTTCGTAGCCAGGGACACCCTTTGTAGCCAGGACCCCCTTTGTAGCCATGGGGACCACGTTGTAGTTGAGGTCCCCTTTTGTAGCCAGGGACCCCCTTGTAAGCCAGGACGCCCTTTGTAGCCAGGGACCCCCCTCCTTGTTAAGTCCAGGGACCACCCGCCTGTGTAGTCAAGGGAACCCCCTTGTACCGAGGGAACCCCATTGTAGCCAGGGCCCCCCTTTAGTCAGGCCCCCCCTTAGTAGGCCAGGGACCACCTTTAGTCAGGGGCCCCCACCTGTAGCCAGGGATCCTCCCCCTTGTAGCCAGGGCCTCCCCCACTTGTAGTCAGGGACCCCCACCCCTTGTTAGCCATGGGCCCCCCCTTGTAGTCGGGGCACGCCCATTGTAGCCAGGGACTCTCCTTTTAGTCAGGGTCCCCCCCCTATGTATGACAGGGCCCCCCCTTTTTAGCCATGACCCCCCCTTTAAAGTCAGGGACCCCCATGTTAGACAATGACCGCCCCTTTGTAGCCAGGACCCCCCCTTCGTAGGCCCATGGCACCACTCCTTTGTACCCAGTCACCCCCTTGTAGCCAGGGCCCCCCCTTGTAGCCAGGGACCGACCTTTATTCAGGGCCCTCTTGTAGCCAGGGACCCCCCTTAGAGACAGGGACCACCTTTAGTCAATGCCCCCCTTGTAGCCAGGGCCCCCCGTTTAGTCAGGGCCCGCCCTTGTAGCCATGGCCGCCCCTTTAGTCAGCGTCCCCCCTTGAAGCCAGGGACCACCTTTAGTCAGGGCCCCTGTTGTAGCCAGAAACCCCCCTTGTAGCCAGAGGCCCCCCTTGTAGCCAGGGCCCCCCTTGTAGCCAGGGACCCCCTTGTAGCCAGGGACCCCCTTTAGGTCAGGGCCCCCCCCTTGTATCCAGGGCCCCCCTTGTAAGCCAGTACCCCCCTTTAGTCAGGGCCCCCCTTTAGCCAGGGCCCCCTCTTTAGCAGGGCCGCCCCTTGTAGCAGGGCACCCTTTAGTCAGGGCCCCCCTTGAAGCCAGGGACCAACTTATTAATCAGGGCCCCTTTGTAAGCCAGAAACCCCCCCTTGTAGCCAGAGTCACCCCTTGTAGCCAGGGACCCACCCCATTTGTTTCGCAGGGACCCCCTTTAGTTCAGGGCCCCCCTTTGGTAGCCCTAGGGCCCCCCTTGTAGCCAAGGGACAACTTAGATCAGGAGGGCCCCCCCCTTGTATCCAGGGACAAACCTCTAGTCAGGGCCGCCCCTTATAGCCCGGGACCACCTTGTAGCCAGGGACCCCCTTTAGTCAGGGCCCCCCTTGTAGCCAGGGAGCACCTTTAGTCAGGGCCCCCCTTGTAGCCAGGCCCCCCTTTAGTCAGGGCCCCCCTTGTAGCCAGGTCCCCCCCTGTAGCCAGCGCCCCCCTTGTACCAAGGGCCCCCTCGTTTAGTCAGGGCCCCCCTTTTAGCAAGGGACCCCCCCCTTGGTACCAGGGACCACCTGTAGCCTGGGAACCCCCTTGTAGCCATGGCCCCCCTTTTAGCTTGGGCCCCCTCCTTGTAGCCATGGCCCCCCCTTGTAGCCAGGGCCCCTCTATAACCAGCCCCCCCCCCCCCCTTATAGCCAGGGCTCCCCTTATAGTCAGGGCCCCCCTTGTAGCCAGGGCCCCCCTTAAAGTCAGGGCTCCCCTTATAGTGTCAGGTCCCCCCCGTTGTAGACCAAGGGCCCACCTTGTAGCCAGCCCCCCCTTGTAGCAGGGCCCCCCCTTTAGTCAGGGACCGCCTTGTAGCCAGGGACCCCCTTTAGTCAAGGGACCCCCCTTTTAGTCATGGACCCCTTGTAGCCAGGGACCCCCTTGTAGCCAGGGACCACCTTTAGTCAAAGGGCCCCCCTTGTAGCCAGCCCCCCCCTTGTAGCCAGGGCTCCAGCCTTGAGCCAGGACCCGCTGTAGCCAGGGACCCCTTTATTCAGGGACCCCACCCCCTTGTAGCCAGGGGCCACCTTTAGTCATGTGGGCCCCCCATGTATCCAGGGACCGTCCTTTTAGAGTCCAGGGTCCCCCCCTTGTAGCCAGGGACCCCCTTGTAAGCCAGGGACCACATTAGTCAGGGCCCCCCTTTAGTCAGGGCCCCCCCGTTTAGTCAGGGTCCCCGTCCCTTTATAGCCAGGGCCCCCCTTTAGCCAGGGCCCCCCCCATTGTAGCCAGACCCCCTTGGTAGTCGAGGGCCTCCCCTGTAGCCCATCGGCCCCCCCTGTAGCCAGGGCCCGACCCCCTTGTAGCCAGGGCCCGCCCCTATTAGTCATGCCCAACTTAATAGTCAGGCCCCCACTGAACCAGGTCCCCCCGCCCTGTAGCCAGCGCCCCCCCCTTGTAGCCAGGGACTCCTCCCGTTTTATCAGGGCCCCCTTATAGTCAGGGCTCCCCTTATAGTCAGGGCCCCCCTTGTAGCCAGGGCCTCCCTTTAGTCAGGGACGCCCCTTGTAGCCAGGGACCACCTTTTAGTCAGGGCCCCCCCCTTGTAGCCAGGTACCCCCTTGTCCAGCCCCCCCCCCCCTTGGACCAGGGCCCCCCCTTATAGCCAGGGCCTCCCTTTAGTAGGGACCCCCCCCTTGTAAGCCACAGGGACCCCCCTATGTAGCAGGGACCACCTTTAGTCAGAGACCGCCCCTTTAGTCAGTGGACCCCCATTTGTTGCACAGTACCCCCCCTTGTAGGCCAGGGAACCCCTGTAGCCAGGGACCCCGCCCCTTGTAGCCAGGATTCCCCTGAGGCCAGGACCCCCCCCCTTGTACCAGGACTCCCCCTTTGTAGCCAGGGACCCCCTTTGTAGCCAGGACCCCCCATGTAGCCAGGACACCCCCTTGTAGCCAGGACACCCCTAAAGTAGCCAGGGCCCCCTTGTTACCAGGGCCCCCCCTTGTAGCCATGGGCCCCCCCCCTTTTGTACCAAGGCCCCCCCTTGTAAGCCATACCCCCCCGCTTGTGCCAGGCCCTCCCCCTTGTAGCCAAGGACCCCCCTTGTAGCCATGAGCCCCCCTTGTAGCCAGGGCCCCCTCCCTTGTGCCAGGGCCCCCTTGTAGCCAGTGTCCGCGCCCCTTGTATCCAGCCCCCCCCCCCTTGTACGAGGACCCCCCTTGTAGGTAGTTAAAAAAAAAACAACAGCCAGCCACTTAACCTGGCTCGGGCCTCCTGCTCCCGCCGGCTCGCCGTTCGGTCCGCCCTGCATACGCCGGCGCGGTGAGTGACCGTCACCGTGGAGCGCGCCTACGTCAGCAGTAAGGGTGGGCCGTGCGCCCGCAGCTGATGGCCTAACTGCCTTCAGCCTGCCAGGGAGATCAGCTGAGCGCACGAAGTGTCGCTGTGCACTCTCCGCTGACACCGCAGCGCAGGCCCCGGGAGTCGGGGACATTAGTCCCCAACTCCCGGTCCTTCTCTGTGCGCTCGGCGTGACGCGGGTTCCCGGGCGCCAGTGACCGGATTGCTCGGGGCCGGGGGCCCCGGGAGCGACAGCACTGCCTCCGGGGCCTACAGCGTCTCGGGGGGGGGCCCACCGGTGGAATTCCCCTGTCCCCCCCGGCGGCCCAGTCGAGCCTATTGCAGCCCTAGCAGACTGAATGACATAAGGCCAACCGTACCATGAAGTACAGAATCTCCAGACTTGTCTCCCATTAAACACATCTTAAAAATTGCAAAAAGAGCTGCCTGCAACCAATTCTGCTGATTTGCATGTGTAAGTTCATTCAACTTGGTACAACAACCATTAATAGCTCCATAGATAGCATACTAAGATGTGTTTATTCCTGCTCATAGCGCTCAGACTCCATGATAAATACATTTAGATGTTTAGAATATGTTTTGTTTCTATTTTGTATAATTTAGATACATTAAATATATTCTAAACGCATTTTCCTGTATTTCCATAATTCCAAATCTTTTTCCTTTTAGGTGTTGCAATTTTAATGACAAGGATGCTATGTAGAAAATCCAAACAAAAAACTAGAACCTAAACAGAAGAACACAAGGTTACAGTGGTTAAAGAGAAGCAATCATGGAGTATGAAGAATGGAAAGAAAGTGATATTCACTGATCAAGTATCAATCCGCAGTGACCAATAAGATTATAATGGAATTTTTGTCTTGCATTGTTCTAGTGAGACATGTCAAAATGATGCCTGAAGAAAATAATTACATTTCCCCATTAATTTATAATATGGGTGTATATGTCAGGAAGAGGACCAGAAGTGATGGCAATCATTACATGGATTTTATGGACAGTTTCTCATTCCATCTGTAGAAAATAGGTTTAATGATAATGAAATAATTTTCCGATGACATATAATGCTTTTTATCACAAAACAAAGAGTGCTAAAGTGTTAAAGTTTTAGTATAATACTAAAACCACTCAATATTACATTCTATAATAAATCTATTTATTCGATAGAACTATTCTTTAAAAATTATTATTAAAAACTTTTATAATAAATTGCTGATAAACACCCATTCTATACTAAAAAACGCTTTTTATATTTCATTCACTTGGTATAGAAAAAGTGAATTATAAGATTAACACGATGTAAAAATGCTGTTAGCTCCCCCTGCTTGGCTTCCTCTTACACAACTACCTAACCACTTTAAGATGAAAACAAATGTAAAAATGCAGTTAGCTCCCCCCTTGGGCACCTCTTGAAACACTACTAACCTAACCCCTTTCCACTTTAAGTGAAAATGTAGTCATGTAGTTTACTAAAGTACAAACAGTACTTCCAAGATCAAATTAGACCTCTAGGGGCTTGACTTATTGAATTACACTAAAGGATTTACCTTTTTCAAACTACAACCTCTGTGGATGGTATCATTTGATGAAGTATCTCATATCTTTTCCTGCATTTAATCTGGTGTATACGGTGATATATATTGAAAAAAAACGCATTCCAAATAAACATTCAAAACGTATTCAAAAACACCTCTGCAGCTTGTGTTTTTATGGAGTACATATTTGGATGCATTTTTCAAATCGTTTTTTCTTCTGGTGAAGAGTTGAAGTGTAGCCAACTAAGCAGTCATACAAATGTAGTTGGCCCATATTTATGGTTAAATATTTCACTGAGATCCACCACTTGGTTCACAAGAGCAGTTTCCCATCCCTGCTATTATAAAAACAAATAAATCTTGGTTAAACCCATTCAACAACTTTAATCAAATCTTCTTAAATCTTCCACAACATTAACCTACAACACAGTATTTCAAAAATAGCAAGCAATGAATAGTTGGATCTCGGTTAAATTGCGGCCGCCCCATCCGTTCAAAACATCCCCCATTGACTGCTCCCACACCAGATTGTCAAAGATGCCGACCTCCAGAGCAGAGAAAGGCACACAGCAAGTGCATAGAGTACCTCCTTCTGTTTTGTACGGATCAATGTTAGTGGAAGTTTTTAAGAAGATAAATTAAAGTTGTTGAATTTTATATTGGTTCTGCCAGCTTTACTTGCCAACTAAGCAGTCACAAGAAATAATAATATGTAGCATATATCAACCACAATACTAGTAGAGATGTACATTATAAGTAGATGGAGCTTGAAGGACTTTAAGGCAAACAGTGTCTCTGACATAATTGAGGATAACAGCATTTAATCCCTAATCGACACTGTACATAAACTTAGGTCCCAGTGCCAGCAAGAAGTTTTGCAGCGGGATTGCAGCACGATTCCGCTACAAAGCTAGCGGTGAGGGTGCTTTTTTCAGCTAATAACTGCCCTTTACCTCCTTTTTTTTTAAAAACCCCTTAATCGCGCGTTTTTCAAAGCAAAAAATTTGGGCTGGATGAAGATGGTATGAAATATTCCAGCACAAGATATGTGAATTGCTTATTTAAAAAATATTTTTTGTTGTTTGTTTCCTTCCATTATTTTCAGGAGAACTTGAGCATTTCCCCAAAAGATAGCTTAGGATGTTTAATTTCACATTTTGATTATTATTCTTTTTCAAAATGTTTGAGGTGTCACCTCCTTAAAATTTAAAAATAGGGAGGCCAGAAAATGTATTACTGTTTTTATAATCGGGGATAATAAACCGATAACAATGGGTACTTTTGAGTGTTTAAGACTGGTAAAACACTTAAGAGATAAAACTTATTTATGATAAGGTGCCTAAACAAAGTGACAAATTTTGAAGCAAAACCTGTGTGGCCTGTCCCCAACTATTGTAACTCAAAAGTCGAGGAGCTTAACCAGAGGGGTGAATGTAACCCGGGGGTAAGTTGACCCTCACGTAAAAAGTTTTAATACCTCTGTCTGGCATTTTAGGGCGCTAGAGTACCACACACAGCATTGCAGTTTCCACACGAGGGGGTTAAAAAGATAAGCTTGCAAGGAGGAGAATAAAATCTACAAGTCAAGTGTCTATGGGTGCAGCACTGAAAAAAGACAGAGTCCATGTGTACACACCCCAATCCCGCCCTGTGAAGCAAAAGACTGCAGATGCCAAAATCGTACACATTGTTGCTATTAAAGTTTCTTTTGGATTAACTGTATTGAAAATGGACTTGAATAAACCCTGCTACACTGCATTACAATGAAACCTGCTAAACTTTGTGAAGTGTGCTGTAAAGAGAATAAATACAATGGTTGCGACACACTGCAAATCCCCCCAGTTCCCTCAGAATCTCAAAGAACTCTTAATAACCCATGCGGCAACCCTATCACAGTGGTGTGTGGATAACACACAGAACGTGTGGCATTCATCATCTGCTTCCGCAGGGCATTGTTTTCTATGAAGCAATGATCAGTGTGTGATGTAGCCAAAGGACGTCCTCTTTGCCTTTCTGTGACTCTTCTGTGAGCATACTGCTTGAAGCCTCACAATGGCAAGGTACTGTTCATCAATTGGAAGGTGTTGTCTTGGTCTCATGATATCAAAATGTAAACAGCATGATGAGGGGGACTGTTTAAATCCTAATTCAAATTGATCCCCTAAATTTATTGGGTGATTCAGGGATCAAACACCTGTTCGTAATATTGCCATTAAGCTCCTTGTTAGAGATCAGCGTTGTGCAAAAAGTACTGAAATGTTAAACTGTTGGGCATGTGCATTCTAAAGTTAAGAGATGGTCTTATTTAGTTCATTTAAAAAAATTAAAGACATTTTATGTTCATCCTGAAATTTCAACCAAATAGCCAAATAACTTCTTGTAAGTAGTATAAAACTAAGGATGAAGGTTCCTTCTTAAAAAATATTTAATAATGCCTGACATGTGGTTTCCTTTATAATTAATTTTGTATTTAGACTACTTTTGATTCTTTGTAATCTTACTCTTTTATTTTTTGACTCTGGGTGTTTAAAAAATAAGGATCATTTAGTGAGATTCACTAGACAGCTTTTTTTTTCCTGGAACACAACTAGAAAATTAAAATAATTAAAAAATAAAATAAATAGGTATAATAAAATTAAAAATATATTAATATATGTATATTGTATACCTTTATTTTCATTGGAACGTAGCTAGAAAATGACAATAATTGAAAATTAAAATAATTAAAAATAAAATTAAAATAAAAGCTAAAAAATAAGTTTAATAAAATAAAAAGAAAATGAGTTACAAGGGAAATCACATACCAGCCATTACTAAAAAAAATTAGGAATGAACTTTCATCCTTAACTTTACCTTAGATGTCTGGATGCATTTCTATATCTATAGTCATTCCATTGCCAGACTTTTCTGCATAACAAAAAAAAGAATAACACCCGTACGTTCTGAGAACTCTAACACCTTCTTTTGGCATTATTGCCTTTCACACTTTGCTTGCTGGCAAAAATAGATATGAAAATAAATGTAAAGACGTTAGAATATAAATGAGAAGACAAATGCTTTAGATAAGAAAAAGTAAAGGAAATACATGTATTGATGTGAGATAGATAGATAGATAGATAAATAAAAATACATGTTTGCAGTGTTTTGTATTACATTTTTTAAATGTTTGTTTTTAAAATCCTGTAGAACAATTTGCATGTTTATTCCCTGTGCTGTAATACCAGTGTATGCACAGTCACATTCAGAGTACAGTATGTTATTTCACAAAAACCACATAGTCTGTAACACCAATATATCATTTTAGGTACCAAAACTGAAAATATTGCTGTTGCTCTAGAATATGTCAGTGGCCATAGTTTCTGTACTGTGAAATATATAGATAGTTTGTGTATTTTAACTCCCGTTAAATTAATTCTCAGTTTTCTATGACATAACTGTGCATTATCCTAGAAATGTGACATAACTATAATTATTTAAAGAAATTAATATGCCACAGAGTAACTTTTTTCTCTAAACGAATTTTTATCACCACTTGAAAGGTGATATTTGTCAGAACAGTCAAGGTCTAAAGGCTGGGACCCCTACTTAGTGAGATTAGAGGCCTGCTGTTCACTGTTCATCCTGTCAGAACTGCTGTGAGGAGTTTCACATAATGATAGTTAAAAGGGTTTTCTCATCAGGCTGTTTTCACAGTATCTGCTCTTTTCCCCAAGTTCATATTTCCTGTTCATATTATGATTAGTTCTACAGCAATGACTGGCATTTAACATTTCAGCTCTGTTATCCCTAGCCATGTCTGTTAGAGGGACATTGGGGATGGAGAAGTTGTAACAGCAGGGCACATGGCTACAGAGGTCTTCAGGTTTAAAATGTGTTAGTAAGAAAGATTAACAAACTCCTGACCTGCTGCCACAGAAGCCACTGAGGTCATCTTCACAGTCAGAGCTGCTAGAACAGAGAGAACTGGTCGGCAGTGTAGGAAAATGTATGTAAACAAGCAGGAGATAAGACCTACACTAAGGCTAAGTTCACACGGTGTATTTGCAGGGCGTAATTATGCCCCGTAATTATGCCGTGTGACCGGGGGCGAGGCGGGAGCGGGAGCGGGGGGCCGGCACCTCGCTAGCCCATAGACTTGCATTACCAGCGGCGCGTATACGCCGCTGGTAATTCACATGTCACATATCTTCCCCCTCGGCGTATTCGCCGAGCAGGGAGAGGAGACTTAATCCATAGTTCTCTATGAGAACTGTGGATTACCGTAATGACTAGGATGTATTCCAGCCATAATTTGCGCACTCCGGCGCATAATTACGGATTGAAATACGTCCAATTTTAAGCTGTGTGAACATTGCCTAACTTTAAATATTTATGCTACTATTCCATGCAGCAGCTTCCCTGTTCTAGCAATTGGTCAAGGTTTCAGTGGTCAACTCCTACTGATTTAATGTGTATTACCATTTTAGTGAATAGATTATGCACATTATTGACCAAAATTCCCTGAAAACTCCAATCTAAAGGTGAATAAAACAAAGTTTTTCAAAGAAATCTACTGATACTCTTCTTTACTATAACTAAATAATAGTATGCTTGTTTGACATAGCATGATTTTACTTTGTTTTACATTTTGCACAGATCTAGCAGCTGGCAGCTGATGTCTGTCAATCTTTTTGACAAGATACCATTTATATTAGTGGTGGATAATTTGTTCTATCTTAGTTTAGCAATATATGACTGCAAAAAGATCCTTCTCAGTTGTAACGCTAAAGCCTAATACTTTTCTTCCAAACTGACATTTGTAGTTAAAAACATGGATTGAAATTTTGGGGAAGTTGGAATCAAGCCCTACTTGTGCGCAACTGCCAAAACTAATTTTTTTATCCCATATGCTGTTTTCATACTAGAAATGAGAAAATGTCGGCAGTGAGTGAAGGGGGAGCACTTTACGAGAGAAGCGGTTCAGCACCAAGGGCTTCAACAGAGAGACATGGAAGGAATTCGGGATCCGCATGGTGGGAGGGAGCTGGAGCCTATAGGCCACAGGGTTAATATGCTCTAAGACCTCTAATGGCCCCAGGAACCGAGGGCCCAGCTTGTAGCTGGGAATCTTGAACCGAATGTATTTAGCAGACAGCCACACCTTGTCACCCAGAGCAAAGGTCGGCACCAGTCTCCTCTTCTTGTCCGCCTGGGCCTTCATGCGGACCGCTGCATGCTGTAGGGACTGCTGAGTCTGTTTTCAGGTACTAGTCAGAACACATTTTTTTCTGAATTAAATTATAGAATGATTGTATCACATTTAGCTTTCTTTATCAATTTCCCTTTCCAGAAAAATCAAAAGCAAGAAAATTTGCAACATTGATATTTTTAATGACCAGTCCAGTTCTTACTTGGTTTTGAGCGGCCTGTGTGTTAGATACCCACATAAATGACTCCATATAAGAAACTTCAACCCTTAAAGTATTCAAAACAGCATTTAGGAAGCTTATTAACCTATTAATAGCGATGAGCGATTACGTTGGCCATCGACATCGGTCGATGGTCGATAGTCGACCGTCATCGACAAGATATTCGATGGTCGATGATAGATTATGATCGATGACCATTAAAGTCTATGGCAGAGCAACAATACCTTCATTCTTACAACCAAACAGGGGCTGGAGAAGCTGGAATTAAAATCCACAACAGTCAAATGGATACGTGCTACATCTTAGGCAACACACTTAGGTTATAAAAGCCACAGAAAAAAAAGTCACACACCATTTACTATCCCCGTCTTTTACCACAGCATGACCCTTAAACCTGTATCACCCACAAATTAAAAAGTGCCAGAAGGCAGTATTATTTGAACCATCATTTTACTTGAACTGAACATTGAATATACCTGTCCTGGAACGCAGAATGAGCCCCAAACCTGCATGACCCCCACATTTAAAAATTGCCGGAAAAAAGGGGTCTTTCAACCACCATTTTAGTTTCACTGGACATAGACTATCCCTGTCCTGTACCACAGGATGAACCCCCAACTCTGACCCCGATTAAAAAATGCCGAAAAAGGAGTCTTTAACCCCATTTTAGTTCACTGGGCTTGACTATAACGTCCGGCCCAGCATGACCCCCGGCCAACAATGGGGGGGGGAAAAGGAAA
>JAODAL010044339.1:0-32963 GCA_025379985.1 Phyllomedusa bahiana
GTGATTTTACCCCCAACGCTCCGCTTTTGGAATACACCCTCGCCTCGCGAGCCCCTGTCGGCTACTTTTTTGGGCCCTGTGAACCCGTGTTTTCTACCCCCTGGCCTTTTCCCCGACCTCACACTGTGCTACCCTGTTTGACTCACAGCCACACTACCCCTTGCTGGCTGGCCGCTGCCTTGACACGCAAGCTGACTTCCTCTTCTCCTGATGATGTTTAAGCCCTTGCTTCACTCGGCTCCAAAGTGCGGTCACTACTTTCATCTTTGATTATTGTTTGATCTTCACTACTGTCCTCCTCAACGGTCTTGGTATGCAGAGGCTGACCCCTCACAAAATGACCTCCCATGCCACTCTCCACATCTATACTTTGCCGCCTTCTGCAAAAAGCAGGGTATTAGCCCATTTCTTCGCTGCCAAGTAGCTTTGACTGTTTTCCTCAAATTGTTCATCCTCGCTTTTATTGTGGCTGAGCCCAGACCACATAGGTAAATCTCTGCTGAGGAACCGGATGGGACAGAGGCGGGTTGAGGACAGGTGGGGCCGCTGACTCGCTCCCGGGCTATGCCAACTAATGGTTGTGTCTGACGTTCCCACCGACTCTTGGCTGGGGTTGTCAGATGTCATTGGGGGGAAGTGGATGACCTAGTCAACCAATCAAGAACCCTTGGGTTACTGGTCAACACACGGCCGCTAGATGACACCGGCAGTTCTGGTCTCACCGAGTGACCCCTGCTGCGACGTCCCCTTACTGTACTGCGACCTGTGCCTGCTCCAGGAATGTTTGGGCCACTGTCACTCGTATGTGAAGAGCCTGCCACCTCTCTGTCTGACATACTGTTTGTTTCAAAAATGTACAGACTCTGTTTAATGAAGATATCTGTATATGATAAATTACACACCCTGTATTTGACTCCAAATGAACCCACTAACAGGCTTGGGTAACCCTTGAATATAAATTGCGCAAAAGAAATGAGCAGCAAAAAATTTACTCGTATGTGGCATCTTAAAACGCCGTTTCTTTTACTGAATACAAAAGCAGAAACACGCTTAATTAACCTTTGGATTTAAATTATGCTACAGGAAACACCAGGAAAAATTTTGTCTTTGCCGTTGAAAAACACAATTTATTTTAATGACTACAAAAGCAGAAACATGCTTAATTGACCTTCGGATATAAATTATGCTATAGGAAAAATTTCGTCTTTATCGTTGAAAAACACTGTTTCTTTTACTGACTACAAAAGCAGAAACACGCTTAATTAACCTTCAGATATAAATTATGCTACAGGAATCACCAGGAAAAATTTGTCTTTGGCGTTGAAAAACTCGGGTTTTATTTTACTGACTACAAAAGCAGAAACTCGCTTAATTAACCTTCGGATATATATTATGCTACAGGAAAATTTTGTCTTTGGCTTTGAAAAACACTTTTTATTTTACTGACTACAAAAGCAGAAACACGCTTAATTAACCTTCGGATATAAATTATGCTGCAGGAAAAATTTTGTCTTTGGTGTTGAAAAACACCGTTTATTTTACTGAATACAATAGCACAAAGACGCTTAACTAAACCTTGGATATAAATTGCGCAAAAGAAATGAGCAGCCAAAAATTAACTGGCATGTGGCGTGTTAAAACGACGTGTATTTTACGGGACTACAAAAGCAGAAACACGCTTAATTAACCTTTGGATATAAATTATCCCTACAGGAATCACCAGGAAAAATTCGTCTTTGGCGTTGAAAAACACTATTTATTTTAATGACTGCAAAAGTTGAAACACGCTTAATTAACCTTCGGATATAAATTATGCTACAGGAAAAATTTCGTCTTTGGCGTTGAAAAACACCATTTCTTTTACTGATTACAAGAGCAGAAACACGCTTAATTAACCTTTGGATATAAATTATGCTACAGGAATCAGCAGGAAAAATTTCATCTTTGGTGTTGAAAAACACTGTTTATTTTAATGACAACAAAAGCATTAACACGCTTAATTAACCTTCGGATATAAAATATGCTACAGGAAAAATTTTGTCTTTGGCGTTGAAAAACACTGTTTATTTTACTGACTTCAATAGCACAAACACGCTTAATTAAACCCCTTTGGGTATAAATTGCGCAAAAGAAATGAACAGCCAAAAATTAAATTTGGGATTGGATTGTAAAAAACGCTGTTTCTTTTACTGAATACAACAGCAAAAAACAGGCTTAGATAACCCTTTGATTATTCAATGTGCTCCCAGAACTGACCAGATAGCAATAAAATGTATATGCAGCTGAATTGGACGCACACTGGACTTCAATTCCAATAACCCACAAAATCAAATTAGGAACGGAAGAGAAGCAGTCTTTGAGAAAGCTGTGACACCCCCAAAATTCGCTGTATAAAAGTTATTTTTTTTTTGTGGAGATCTCAGCTACAGCTACTGCAGCAGCTACACAGCACAGCAAAGAAAAGGGAGTGTGAGCTGCCAGCGTTGCGTCCGGACTTATATAGTGCGGTGAAGTCACAGAATCCCGCTGGTTTCTGATTGGCTTCATGTCTGCACATGTCATTGAAGTGCCGGAAAAAGGAGTGTTTCAACCACAATTTTAGTTGAACTGGAGATTGACTATCCATATCCTGTACCACAGCATGACCCTCAAACCTGAATGACCAACAGATTAAAAAGTGCCGGAAAAAGGAGTCTTTGAACCACCATTTTAGTTGAACTGAACATTGACTATCCCTGTCCTGGGCCACAGCATGAGCCCCAAACCTGCATGACCCCCAGATTTAAAAAGTTCCGGAAAAAGGAGTCTTTCAACCACCATTTTAGTTTCACTGTACATAGCCTATCCCTGTCCTGGGCCACAGCATGAGCCCCAAACCTGCATGACCCCCAGATTTAAAAAGTGCTGGAAAAATGAGTCTTTCAACCACCATTTTAGTTGAACTGGACATAGACTATCCCTGTCCTGGGCCACAGCATGAGCCCCAAGCCTGCAGACCCCCAGATTTAAAAAGTACTGGAAAAAGGAGTTTTCCAACCACCATTTTAGTTGAACTGGATATAGACTATCCCTGTCCGGGGCCACAGCAGGAGCCCCAAACCTGCATGACCCCCAATTTAAAAAGTGCCGTAAAAAGGAGTCTTTCACCACCATTTTAGTTGAACTGGACAAAAGACTGTCCCTGTCCTGGGCCACAGCATGAGGCCCAAACCTGCATGACCCCCAGATTTAAAAACTGCAGGTAAAAGGAGTTATTCAAACACCATTTTAGTTGAAGAGGACATAGTCTGTCCCTGATCTGGGCCACAGCATGAGCCCCAAACCTGCATAAACCCCAGTTTTAAAAAAGTGCCGGAAAAAGGAGTCTTTCAACCACCGTTTTATTGAACTGGACATTGACTATACCTTCCTGGAACGCAGTATGACATTAAACCTGTCTTCCCCCAGATTAAAAGGCAGGAAAAAGGAGTCTTTCAACCACCATTTTAGTTTCACTGGACATAGAGTATCCCTGTCCTCGGCCACAGCATGAGCTCCAAACCTGCATGACCTTCAGATTTAGAAAGTGCCGGAAAAAGCAGTCTTTCAACCACCATTTTAGTTGAACTTGACATTGACTATACCTGTCCTGGGTAACCCTACATCTGTTTCAGGTCTTCCTGTCCCTCCCTTGTAAAATTCAGAGGAATATTTGTATCACCATTTTGTACATGCCAGTTTTTTAGTAGTTTAATTCTAGAAACACATTTTTAAAATAGATGGAATTCCACCATGTCTTGTTTCCTTTTATTTAATTGTATTAAATGGTTGTCTCACTACAGGATTGCTAGCTATGTTAAAGATCTTGCAAAAACAAGTCATTTTGCAATATGTTCCATTAACAGTGTCCTAACTATTCTGTTTCTGAAAAGAACCATCACCCTTGAACCACTCTGACAATTGTGAAGAACAAATGTCTGTTAGAAACACATTTTTTACAATAGGCCCGTATCTACTGAAATAATCACAGCAACATGCCCCAAAAATTAAAACATGCCCCTTGACCCTCTTGACAATTGTGAAGAAAAAATGTCTGTTAGAAACAACATTTTTTTAGAATAGGACCTGTAGTATAGCTGTATTTCACAGCAAAATGCCCCGATAAATTCAAAACATGACCCTTGAGCCACTATTGACAATTGTGAAGAACAAATGTCTGTTTTTTTATAATAGGACCTGTAGTATTGCTACATTTCAAAGCAGCATGACCCAAAAAAATTAAAAAAAATGACTTCTCAGCCACTTTTAAAAATTTTGAGGGAAAAAATGCCATTTAGAAGCCACATTTCTTTTCCAAAGGACCATGATTATAGCTTTATCTCACAGCAACATGACCCCAAATATTATAAATATGACTTCTCAGCCACTTTTTAAAAATTTGGGGGAGAAATGCCAATTAGAAGCCACATTTTTTTTCCAAAGGACCATGATTATAGCTGTATCTTACAGCAAACATGACCCCAAAACCATTGACAAATGAAAAAAATTCTAAAGATGAAGTGAGTAAATGGGAATACGGTTTTGTCATGAGACATGGTTCTTTTACAGCCCTCCTCACAAGAAAAACCAACAAAATGAACTTTTGAGAACTGAGAAAAAAAATTGCAGTAAGAAATGATCATTTAAAAAAAAGTTTTCAAGAGGACCATTTCTTTTTGAAGGGGAATGTGAAGTAAAACCGGCAACTTTCGGTGACCTCGGCAATTGGGCCACAACATCATCAGATCCATGCCTGATTCATCTTGATGAAAGTCAAACGATCCACATTATCTGTGGAAAGCCGGATGCGTTTGTCTGTAATGACCCCTCCAGCTGTGCTGAAGCCCGCTCATATATGACGCTGGCTGCGGGGCAGGACAACACCTCTATGGCGTGGCGAGCGAGCTCGGGCCATTCATCCTTTTTGGGATATCCAGAAGTCAATTGGGTCCGAACACACCCAAAAAACATCGGGGGTTGAGACGCAGATAGTCGTGCACAATGATCTTAAGCCGGTCTCTGTGTGTTGAATGTGTGCCCTGCATTACATGCGTTGGTGAAGTGGTAAATAAAGATTGCCAGAGGTCACCCATTAGGCTTCTGCCACATTGCCTGCTGCTGCTACGGCTACTTGGCACTCTACTGCTGTCACGTTGCTGACATTGTTCCACCGTGATATTTGAAGAACGTGAAGCAGATGAAACAGATGTCTCCAGTTGATAAATCAGCAAGATCTCCATTTCCTGCATTTCACCCTCTATTTGGGTGGGTGGAAGGAAAGTGCTGATTTTTGTTTTGTATCGGGGATCCAGGAGGGTGGCCACCCAGTAACTGTTGTTCATTTTGATGGCCTTAATGGAAGGTTAATGTTGGAGGAAATTGAGAATCCAAGCACTCATGTGAGAGATGGAGCCTTGATTTCCCAAGCCTCTGGGTCGAGGGGCACTAGCAAACTGATCTTCCTCATCTTCCTCCTCCACCTCAAATTCGCACCAACCTCTTTCCAAGCCAGGGACGTCAGTAACGTCGGTCTCCAGGAATACCTCCTCCTCCTCCGCTAACGCCGGCACAGCTTCAAAACAGACCTGACATGCCTCAGATGAATCACACTGAGAGAGGAGGCGCCGCCTTGCACTAGCTCTGGGCCCCGAACCACTGCCTAATGAAGACCGATAAAATTGTGAAACTGTCGGGCTTTGTGGATTCGACGGAGAGAAAGGCTCCGTGTCCGCACTGTGTCCCTCCTCCTCCGTCGCTGGTGGGACCTGTTTTTTTCAGTGTGTCCAACTATCGTTCCAGAAATAATATCACCACAATGGTCATGCTGACAAGGGCAATGTCCGCACTGACCATTTTGGTGGTTTCTTCAAAACTGGCAGGATGGTGAGAGCTTTTTCACCTGCCTCCACTCTCGGTGGCTCAAAAACCTCGGGGTCCGCACCGCTGTTGCCAGGTCATGTGTCACTTCGTACTGCGTAATGGCATTGCGCTACTGCCACAATCGCGGGAGCATGGGAGGTGGAATTCCAGTGTGTTTCCACGTCAACAATTAGAGGGTTGAGGGGGAGGCCGAGCTGACGCTGCAACGCAGCAAGGCGGGATGAAGCAGGGTGCGAAAGGCGGAAGTGCGAACTCAGACCTCGAGCCTTCCTCACTAGGCAGTACAGACTCGGGTAGTGCTTTAGAAATGTCTGGATGACAAGGTTCATGACATGTGCCAGGCAAGGGATGTGCTCCAGCCTACCGATCTTAAGGGCGGACAAGCAGATTTTGACCATTATCGCACACCACCTTGCCTGGCAAAAGGTTTTGTCACCCAGCCAGCGCTCGGTCTCGTTGCGGAGAGCCGTCCACAGCTCCTGACCTGTGTGTGGACCCGGGCTCCAAGACAGATTAATTTCAACACGGCCTGGTTTCTCTGGGCACGTGATGCCACCAGAGGACCTTGGGGAAAAGAACCCTGCACCATCCCTGGGTTTGGAAGAGCGTGCGCAGAGCCTGAGCGCCACCGTCACCCCCAGAGACATCCACCCAGCTCACCGAGTGAGCTGTCACAGAGATATAGCGGGCCCTTTGGGCCCTGCTTACTATCCATGTGTCGGTGGTCAGATGGACTTTTCCAGACCCCAGATGCAGACAACGCGCTTGAAATTTTAGATGATAAAGTGGCTGGCTTTTCTGGCAAAGAAATGCCTGCTCGGCAAACTGGTATTGGGGGCAGGCAAGGGCCATGACGTGGCGGAACCCATCTGTGTCCACCAGACGGAAAGGCAACATTTCCAAGCCAACAGCCTGACAATGCCGACATTCAGGCTTTTGGGTTTTGGGGTGGTTTTGGGTTAAAGTGTTTTTTTTTGCTCCCAAACCTGGAAGACAGAAGGCTGGCTTCTAGACTGGCCACTTACGGCGTGCAGGTCATCAAAACTGGTGGAAGAAAATGGGTAGGATGGGTCTCTGGGGGTGCGGTGGTACTCGGGCGATGGTGGAGGCTGAAGCGGGGGCTGAAACCCTGATCATGACTCTGAGAGACATGGGCAGCTGAGGAACGCTTGGTGGTGGTGGAGGAGGAGGAGGCAGAGACAGAGGGTGTGACAGTGATTGGAATCCCGGCATCGGTGTGGCCTTTTTTGGCCAAGTGTTGCCTTTCCCTTTTTAACTCAATGCATTTGCTGCCTGTGACTAGATATGTTGGTGGTGGTTAAACACCTAAGATTCTTGCCTCTACTGATGCGTTTACGGCAAAGGCGGCATATGACATCGCTGGGTGAATCAGAGGCTTGCTCGAAAAAGGCCCAGGCTTGAGAGGTCCTGGACCTTTTTGACAAGATAAGCGAGGAGCGGTGTTTCCACTGATCGTGGCTGGCGGAATCATCTCAGCGGACTTCTGCGACCGCCTCTTTCCTTTTTTGAGGCGGACCCGTACTGAAAACTACCCCCTTGTCTTCCTCCTTGTCCAGTGATGAGCGCTCGCAAGCAAATTCTGCTGAAAAGACCAAAGTTGGATCCGCAATGTCATCATCATCATCATCAACGCAGGTGAATTCGTCATCCTGTCATTCTGCATCCAGGAGCTGCGGGCTACAAGCAACAGGCACTGCAAGGCGTTTTCCGACCGCCCGGGATTTTTGCCGATTGACCGCTTCCTTCTCCTCCTCTGATGGCATCAGTAACTGGGCGTCAGAGCAGAGAAAATCAACATCTTTGGCCTCTTTATCTTTTGACATGCCTACTGACCCCAACCGCATTTTGTCATCAAAGAGGTCTTCAGAAAATAGATTATCCTCAGTGGTGGGTACACGAGTTGACATTTGGGCTGCCTTCGCTTCATGTTGGACGGATGCTGACGATCCTGATGACGACATTTCTGGCCGTGACTGGGAGGACGAGGAGGTAAGACTGCTGGATGCAGGTTGCATTAACCACTGAAGAACAGATTGACGATGCTGTTTGTTATTGAGATTCACAGAGCCCTGACCCAGCGATGACAGGCCTGATGGTCCTGCAACCAACGATACGCTGGCATGCGTGTTGTCGCCAACACTGGATGGAGCACCTTCTCTCTTACCTCTACCTCCATGTCCTACACCCCTCTATGCTCGCTTACCACCTGCATTTCGCTCCATGTTCAGAAAGATAAAAATTTAAAAAAGTATGGAAGAGTTTTTGACAGTCTCTTATTAAAAGACGCAAATCACAGCTATTCTTAAATCCCCCTGATTTCCCACAGCCAACTAGGATTAGAAACTGAAATGTTTCTAGCGAATACCTGTGAAATGCGGTCTGGTGGAAGAACTGTAAGACAAAATCAACAGTGTTCTTCCTTCAGTCCCAGGGTTTTACAACTGCCCAGAATGACTAGGAATTGTTCGTTTTCAACTAACTATAATACAAGTGCGCTATCTGCGCCAAACTGAGATTCAACGGTGCAATAAAACTATTCAAAAGTTTTCACGGATGAGAAATTGCGTTTTTTTGCAAACAATGAAAACGAGAACAGTTTGCTAGAAAAATTTTCTAGCAGAATTGTCGTACAACGTGGCTATTTAAAAAAAACTAGGGCCGCACCAAGTACAATACAGCTATTTAAAAGTTATACAGATAACAAATGGAGGGTTTTGCACCAATGAAATACACCAACAGTAACTACAAAATTTCTGTTTTCAAATTTAAGTACAAGGTGGCTCTATGAAAAAAACTGGGCCGCACCAATGTAAAAAAAACACCTATTTGAAATGTATAAAGATAATGAAAGGTGGTTTTTTTCACCTATGAAATACAACCTGCGGTGACTAGAAAAGTTCTGTATCCCATTTGTAAAATACACAGTGGGTCTTTGAACAAAACTGGGCTGCGCCAAAGTGAAAAAAAACGTTAATTAATTTGTGTACTGATAATAATAGGTGGTTTTTTGCACCAATGAAATACAACAGCAAAATTTCTAGCAAATTTCTGTATGGTAATATAATTTCAAGATGGGTCTTTCAACAAAAATGGGCCCGCGCCGAAGTGAAAAAAACCTAATTAAATTGTGTACGGATAATAAAAGGTGGTTTTTGCACCTATGAAATACACCTGAGTGACTAGAAAAGTTCTGTATCCTATTGTAAGTCAAAGGGGGTTTTTGAACAAACTGGCAGCCAAAGTGAAAAACAGAATTAAATTGTGTACTGATACAATAGGTTTTTTTTGACCTATGAATACAACACAATTACTAGCAAAATTTTTGTATGGTAATATAAGTAAAGATGGTCTTTTAACAAAAATGGGCCTCGCAAAGTGAAAAAAACCTATTTAATTTGTACATACAAAAGGTGTTTTTCACCTATTGAATACACCTCGGTGACTAGAAAAGTTCTGTATCCTATTTAAGTATACATGGGTCTTTGAACAAAACTGGCTGCCAAGTGAAAACACATAATTTAATTGTGTACTGATAATATAGGGGTTTTTTTCACTATGAAATACACACAATTATAGCAAATTTCTGTATGGTATATAATTACAAATGGTCTTTCACAGAAATGCCTCGCCAAAGTGAAAAAGCCTAATTAAATTGTGCAAGTAATAAAGGTGTTTTTGCCCATGAATACACCTAGGTGACAGAAAAGTCTGTATCCATTGTAAGTACAAATAGGTCTTTGACAAACTGGGCTGCGCCAAAAGAAAACCCCTTAATTAAATTGTGTACTGATACTAAAAGGTTGTTTTGCACCTATGAATACAACAGCAATTACTACAAATTTCTGTATGGTAATAAAGTACAAGAGGGTCTTTCAAAAAAATGGCCTGCGCCAAAGTGGAAAAAAAAACCCATTTAAATTGTGTACGGATAAAAAAAGGGGTTTTGCACCTATGAAATACACCTGCGGTGACTAGAAAAGTTCTGTATCCTATTGTAAGTACACAGTGGGGCTTTGAACAAAACTGGGCTGCATAAAAGTGAAAAAAAAACAAATTAAATCGTGTACGGATAATAAAAGGTGGGTTTTGCACCTATCAAATACACCTGAAGTTACTAGAAAAGTTTTTGTATCCTTTAAAATAAGTACATGGGTGCACAAAAAGTACTATTTTAACCAAAAAACTGGCCAAAAACTGGTAATAAAAAGCCATTTCAATGATGATTCAAAGCAGTCTGGACTACACAATATACACTCTCCTTTCAAAAGCCTGCCTGTCTGCACTATTCTGATGCTGCCACCCGTCTGATGCCACACATCTGCTGCCAGTTTCTCCATCTGCCTACCACCATCTTTACCAGGGACTGGTATTGACACCCACCTCCACACTCTGTCATTGTGCAACTCTATGTCTGCATGCTGCTGCTGCTGAGTTGTTGCTGGTGCCATGACCTCCACACTGTGTAATTGTGCCACTCTCTGACCTCATGCTGCTTTTGTTGCAGCTGCCGTCACCTCCACACCCTGTCATTGTGCCACTCTCTGACCTCATGCTGCAGCTGCTGCCGTGACCTCCACACTTTGTCATTGTGCCACTGTGGCCTACCCCTGTTTGTGCCACCTCCAGAATGTCATTGTGCCACTCTCTGGCCTCGTGCTGCTGCTGCTGCCGTCACCTCCACACTGTGTCATTGTGCCACTCTATGACCTCATGCTGCTGCTGCTGCTGCTGATGCTGCTGCCGTCACCTCCACACTCTGTCATTGTGCCACTCTGTGGCCTACTCCTGTTTGTGCCACCTTCACTCTCTGTCATTGTGCCACTCTGACCTCATGCTGCTGCTGTTGTTGATGCCGTCACCTCCACAATGTGTCATTGTGCCCCTCTTTGACCTCATGCTGTTGCTGCTGATGCTGCTGCCGTCACCTCCACACTCTCATTGTGCCACTATATGACCTCATGCTGCTGCAGGTGATGCTGCTGCCATCATCTCCACACTCTGTAATTGTGCCACTCTATGACCTCATGCTGCTGCTGCTGCCGTCACCTCCACACTGTGTCATTGTGCCACTCTCTGACCTCATGCTGCTGCTGCTGCTGCTGCTGCTGCCGTGACCTCCACACTGTGTCATTGTGTCACTCTGTGGCCTACTCCAGTTTTTGCCACCTCCAGAATTTGTCATTGTGCCACTCTCTGACCTCATGCTGCTGCTGTTGATGACGTCATATCCACACTGTGTCATTGTGCCACTTTGTGGGCTCCTGATATTGCTGCCACCATGCAAATATCCCATTTACTGGTTTTCTCTGTTTTTCATAAACTCCTGTTTGTTTTTGGCCTTAGCAATACTGATGAATTATTGACCGGTTGAAAGCGGACACTGACAGATGAAAGGAAGGGCAAAATGATCAGAGACGTCAACGCAAAATTACTGCCGACACCTTCTCCACTCTTTTGGGGAGACCTCTACATGTATCAGCGTTTAACAGAACAGGTTTTGTCATATTCTGTGACGGTCATGGAGTGACCCCTGCTGTGACGTCCCCTTACTGTGCTGAGACCTGTGCCGGCTCCAGTAACCTACTACTGTGTTCTTTGACGCTATCGTAGGATCTTAGCCCTCAGCTTGTTTTTTATCAGGCTGCATTCCCGCTTCAGTTTTTTGGTCAGTTTTGCCCTCGTAGGTGCCCAGGGAATTTTAGAGGGAAGCGATTCTAAGAGCGGCAGCAGTCATGTGTGTGTCATACTAAAACACAGCATTGTATGAAGACAAAACCAAGCTCCCTCTGCATATTTAAGCATGGCACAATGTTCTACAGCACCCTACAGGATCTCTGCAGCCAGAAAATAGCTGTTTTTAACGCGATTCGTCCAGAATTAATTCGAGACGAAAATAATATTGTCAGGAAATTCTGCGAAGTCGACGAATCGAATTTTTCAGAAATTCGCCCATCTCTAATTGTGATGTTGAGAACTGGGGAGTCAAAGTTCGGGGAACAGCCCAAGACCTGTGGTCTACTTAATCTGCCACTTTTCTCCGTCCTTCTAAAGATGGGACCAGCTAAATAGGGAAAAGAAAGCTAAGTCTAAGTACTGTATATAGCTATCCAAATGCCAGCAAGCACTAAGAAAAAATAGGCAGCAATAAATATGGTTGAAATATTGCACCCTGCACTAAAACTGTTGAAACTAAAAACAATCCATAGGGACTATTAAAAGCACATTTCATTTTGAACCTGGCCTTGAAAAAAAGAAATATGTAAATTGTTGGTAGAATTTTTTATGCACAGGGCTCATGACTTTTAAGGCAGTTTTCAATGATTGCATTACATGGAATAGAAAAATATCTGTTTTAAAGCTTGAATGGAACTAATCAACTGTGTCTGATGATTTCACGATGGTGTAGCACAATGGTGTCTGTATCTGAAGGCAAGCCTCCAGTAATGCATATTTATGTATGTTAATTCAGGTTTCTAATATAAAACTGAAAAAATTAGTGCATGGGTGCACTAATGGTAGGGCTTTGAAATCAAAGGCTCCACAAAGACACTGCACATGACAATCTAAGAGTGGTAATGTACTCTTTAAATTAGCTTCAGTCAGGAAAATACAGAATTGGGCTGGATTCATACATCAGACTTTTCCTAATGGAAAAATCCAGTGTGAAATCCTTAGCAGAAATCCGAGGCAATACTTCGAATTTCTGCTGAAGATTTTTACTTAACGAAGCCAGTATACACCATGTCACTCTTCCAGGAGTGGGGGCCAATGAAGTTTCGCTCAAAAGAATGAACATGTTAATACTTTTTTTTCCCACTCCAAGGATTAGAAATTCGTGGTTAAGAAGATCTGCGCAGTAGTTCACTGTGTGAAGTGCAGCGTGGACTTGCCTTTCAAGTGAATGACCATCAAAAAACATAAGGATTTAACAAATAATCCGATGTAAAATCTGCATTAAATTCCTCGCTAAAATCTGTTTTGTGAACTTTCCCCTAGACACTCAAATTTAGTTTCTCTTTTTGTTTGTTTTTATCTTATTATCAACTTCTTACAAGTGTTACAGTGCAGCTTTTGTCCTTGGCCACCAGGATGACTACTTATCTCTGCACTGCTCCATCCAACTTACTTGTTCCTTGCTGTGGTCACTGCCAGCTGGTCCTCCATATCTGCTGTGGCTGTTCCCTAATGCAGATTTGCGCACTGGCCCTCTGTCATTTAGAGTGTCAATCTGCTAACTTTATGGTGTTCTCCCAAGCTACTGCCTCTTTCTGATTCATTGAGCATGTCCTTTGACCTCACTTGCCTGCTGCCTGCTGTGACCTTGGCTTGGTCTTAAAGCCCACAAGAACACCACCTGCCTTGACCTTTGGGCCATCTTCTACCCTCGTACTGCTTCTGGATGTTACCTGTCACAATGGGTGACCACATCAGGGTTAGTGACCTGGGAGTCCCCTGCAGCGCAGACCAGATGCCTGTATAGGGGTCATAAGGTGAGGACCAGAGGGCTCTTTAGTCTCAAGTTACTATTGTGATTGTAGTGATCTGTTTGCGACCTTGAAGATTCACCACCCATCTCTGGTGAGTTTTTACAGAACTTTTGTGTACCAATAACAGCACAAAGTTAGGAGATTTTTTTTTACTCACAGGTCACGTGTGTGACATGGATAAGGCAGTGCTTGCACTTGAACTTCTGGATCAAATATTTCTTTTCCTGTCTGCAGGGAAATAATGGCTCTATCAATCATGTCTTGAATTGGAACAAACACATGGCTGTAAGTGAAGCCACTTCCAGGAAGCTGTCGAGGATGAGATCTCCAGAATGGATTTTTTATTAGATCTGTTTTAATACTATAAAGTGAATTTGTTCTTATAGTATATTTTACATGAGTTGGAAGTTTATTTATTGATATATTTTGTGGTTTTCTTGTTGAAGAAGATAAATCAAAATAAATACCTAAGAAAAACAGAAAAACGTAATATTATATGTACTTTCTTGTAGCCTAACAACATACTACAGTATATATCTCCATAATTTTCTCTTTGTACATACTAGCTAGAAAATTGTTCTGTTGAATCAATTGTTTTGCCTTCTTCTCCAAAAATTTTGGTTGTAATTGTTAAAGGAAATAAGCGATCCAAGGTAAAACCAGAGGAAATGGTTTAAATCAAGTGAGACATGTCGCTGATCTGTTGGACGGCTGAGCCGGTTTACATTCTCCCGAGGATGGATTCTAAGTCAGAAGAAAAAAAATGATTTAGTACAAATTGAAAGACAGTATCCATATCTGCATAAACTACCCAAAGAAATCTGCAAAGTATGTCAACATCAAACAACAAATGTTTTTCTATCATGCCCCAATTTATTCAGATTCATTTTAGTGTTACAGAGCTTGCAACCTTTAGTTTATTTGTAACATGTAATTAACAGCTTAGCATCTGTTCACATTCTGCTTTTTATTTTATATTCAGTGCATTTTTTTACTGGGAAAGTGTAATGTATTAATCTTCATAATACAGCATACACGTAAAAATAAAATTAAATAATTATTATTATACTTAAGCAGTATTATGTATTTTTCACATAGGAATTTTTTTCTTTGTACAATATGGTCAATGAGCAACATATACCACTATAGATTGAAATACAGTCAGACCCCGGGTTATGAACAGGATAGGGACTAGGTTTGTTCTTAAGTTGAAATTGTATCGCTAAGTTGGAATACACAGGTATATTATTAAAAAGTAACTCCAGCACATAGGTTTTTTTTTCAGTTTTCGGATAGTTGCAAGGGAAGGGTTTTTACATTTTGATTTTGTTGTCTGTGCCACCTGTTTAAGATGATTTCTACCCTCATTTTTCACTCATTGCTGTTGTGGCATACTGGAAATTGTCATTCACATCAGCTTTACTCTTTTTGGTGGAAATTTAACCACAAGTTCACATGCCTCCTTAAAGTCTCTCTCTGTTTGTAACTAGGGGACAGATGTAAGTCAGAACGGTGTAAGTCGGGGACTACCTGTACATTAAAGGCTTCAACTGGAGGAACATATTGGGGAAGACTTCTGAATAACATCCAAACAGTTGGCACAAATGAAATAGTAAACCAGAGCCTTTCATTATTTGCCTATGAATAGGATGTTTTCTAAGGAGCCATGATCAATAAGGCGTTTTGGAATACTATACAGTCAGGGCTTGAAGGATTGGTGGAGTCACTTTTGAAGGTGCGGGAAGCGCATAGTCCTGGAGCGTTTATTCGTTCATCACCTTGTTCTGAACTTATGGCTATGTTTTGTTTGCTATTTGGCTAACTGTGTTTTTATTGGATAATTCTCAAATAGTGTTGAGCGATTTTTATCGACAAAGTTGCAATCGGCAAGGTTTTTATGGTGATCGAAATTTGCAGATCATGGCGATATATTAATTGGTTAAAATCTGTGCATCACTTCTATTATGATCACGCATTCTTTAATCGGAGCTTCTGTCATTTTGGAGGGCCAGCAAATCAGATTAACAGATAGGTGCTGGTGTGATGTGTGTGCGACGTACATGACTGGGATTGTATGGATGCGATTGTCTGAAAAAATCAAATGTTCCTCGTTCTACATTAGTAAAACTGCCCTTCCTGTTCATGATCAGTGTCTGTCAGCGTCTATTAGGGAAAGGACGTGTGCGGGCTCTGTTGTGTCGCCAAACAGCCTCAGCGAAATTAGGATCTATTTCTGCACAAGAGAATCACTCTATCCAATCTAGCTGTGATCCTTCCACTTTAGTTAGATTAGAGATTTGAAGATTGTAGGTAGTTTAGATAGAGATTTTGAAAGCAGCATTCTACCGCTGTAAAAAGTCATGGGAGGAGGGGGGGAGCGGGGCGCGGGCAAACACAGACAAGCTTTATCTATAAGGAACATGGATAAAGTTCACCAAGACTTAGTGTTAGACATTGCAAGCAATATTCTTTATTATTAAAGGAGTTGTTCATTTAATAGCTCTTTCGGCCTTGTCTGTTGGTGGGGTTTGAATTGAGGGGCGTTTGCTAGCTTGTTTGCTCTTTCCTCTCTTCCCCCTCCTTCTGTACAAGGCAGTCTACTCCATAATTCTTACAGCAGCGGGGGGGGGGGATTTGCAGAGTTAAACTGTGTGTGGCCTGCCTAGATCTTCTGACAGGCTTCTAGATTCGTTGTTATTAGGGCTAGATTCTATGAGTGTGGGTGGGGTCTTATGATGCTATAGCAGAACAGAGGGGATTGCAAGTGTTACTTCATTGCCGTAGCATACATATCTCCACATTCCGCAACCTCAAAACTGGACCTCTCAGAACAAGACACAGAGGCAGCTGGGAAGTGTTACTATGTGTAACCTAGACAGCACAGCATGAACTCGTTCACAAGCCTCCTGATCTGTTAGTATTATTATAGTTACAGCTCCACAGAACATTACATGATAAGTAACACACGGGTACATGCATGAAACATCTATCTGTTGTACGAGCAGCGGATGGAAGCAGGGACAACAGGGTTAATCATGCAGAATGGACATAGAAGCCAGAGCCTCCCTCCCCCTCCCTCCACTACAGAAGCATTTTGTGCAGGGCGGGGTCTTGCTCTGTGTCTCTTCAAAGGTGATGAGTCCATTCAGGACCTGACAACAGTACGAGAAGTATCAACAGGTCAGATGCTATAGAAATTAGAGAAGCTGATGGTGATTACTATAAAGGGCTAGCTCAAATCTGATAGGGCAATTTGTAATGAAAATATATTTGCAATAGTGCTTGTTTTTTTAAAGATCTTTTAATTAAAAGACCAATATTGTAGCGAGACAAACCCTCTTTAAAGTTTGCTATTGATAATATTTCCTGGATATTGGGCAGTCCTGAACTTATATGCGTTCATCATTTTCTAGTAACTGAGGTCTCTTTTGTTAGAATTATTGGTGTGCAAAACTCACTTTTATTATAGTATACATTTCAGACTTAGGTGTATCTATTTTCATTTTTACCCATTCACTGTGTTGATATATCACTTGCAGTTAAATTTCAATGCCTAGCAATTTGTAGTCAGCACAGGTTGGTTTGTTGCAAAATAATACCGTGGTATCATACTGAAAACATAACAGATACCCGTGTTTTTTGACTTTTGCGCACAGCGATTTGTTCATTGATGCAGCATCACATAATCTTTCTTGTAAAACAGCAAATGCTTTAGTTCACCACAGGTGATTTGAAAGGTGCGGAAAAATACCGTTTATTATACGAAAACATAACAGGATAGGGGTTTTTTGACTTTTGGCTCACCCGCTTTGTTCATTGACGCAGCTTGCTTTAAATCTGCAAAACAGCAATTCTATAGTCACCACGGTGAATTGTTAAAAGGTGCAAAAATCCGAGTAATATACGGAATATAACAGTTCACGTGTTTTTTTGCATCTGTTTGCCCAGTCCAGATTTGTTGATAGACCTTGCAGTTAAATTGAATCCAGCAATTTTGTTTTGCTTAGAGGGATTTGATGAATAGCTGTGTGATTTGCGTCGTTTTAATAGAGGACTTTCAATAACCTTATTCCATACTTTCTCTAAATTTTTAATTTTCTGAACAATGGAGCGAAATGAGGTGGGGTAAGCGAGCAAAGAGGGGGGTAGAACATGGAAAGGTAGAGGTACGAGAGAAAATGAACAGGTGCTCCTTACTTGTGGCGACAACACGCATGCCAGCGGATCGTCAGTTGCAGTACGTCAGGCATGTCTCGCTGGGTCAGGGCCCTGTGTATCTAAGTAAAGAACATCGTCGCATATTGTCTTCAGTGGGTTAATGAATCATGCATCTAGCAGTCTTATCCTCCTCGTTCCTCCCAGTCACGGCCACAAATGTCGATCATCAGCATCATCAGCATCCGTACAACATGAGCAGCCTAATGTAAATCTTGTACCACACTGTGGCATAATCCCATTGTAGAAGACCTCTGTGATGACAAAAATGACGGGTTGGGGGTCAGATTGGCATGTTTAAAGATATGAGGGATGATTTACGTCTGATATGAACGTCCCAGTTACTGATGCCTTCGTAGGAGGTGAAGCGAAGGACGGTCAATCGGAAAAATCCGGGGCTGGTCGGCACAGCCTTGCTGTGCCCTCTTGATTGTAGCCGCTGCTTCTGGAATTGCTGAAAGCTCGGGAGACGACCAAGTCACCTGGGATGATGATGATGATGAATGACGGACATTGCGGATCCATCTGGTCTTTTCCGACAGAATTTGCTTGCGGAGGCTTCATCAGTAGACGAGGAGGAAGACGATGGAGTAGTGTCAATACCGGGTCACGTCCGCCACTAAAAGGGATGAGGTGGGTCGCAGAAGTCGCTGATAATGATTCCGCAGCCACGGTCAGCGCAAAACCAAACTCCTTCGCTTCATTCGCCGTCAAAATGGACCAGGACTCTCAAGCCGGGCTTTTTGAGCTAAGCCTCTGATTTACCAGTCGATGTCATATGCAGCCTTTGCCGTAAACGCAAAAAGTAGAGGCAAGAACCGTAAGTGGTTAACCACCACATGTCTAGTCACATGCAGCGGATAAGCATGAGTTGAAATGGATATGGGAACACTGGCAAAAAAAGGCCTACAGACCGACGACGGGCCTCCAATCCACTGTCTCACCCTCTGTCTCCGCATCCTCCTCCTCCGGCAACACCACCAAGCGTTCTCAGCTGCCCATGTCTCTAAGAGTCATGATCAGGGATCAGCCTCCGCTTCAGCCTCACCGTGCAACCGAGTACCTCCAGCACCACCAGAGACCCATCCACCCCTTTCTCCTTCCACCAGTTGACGTCCTGCACGCGTACAGCGGCCAGTCTAGCAAGGCACAGCCTTCTGCTCTCCAGGTTTGGGAGCAGGAAGAGAGAAGAAGAAACTTTAACCAAAACATCCCAAGCCAAAAGCCTGAATGGTCGGACATTGCAAGGCTTTTGGCCTTGGAAATGTCTGCTTTCCCCGTACTGGTGGACAAGGTGGGTTCCGGGCCACAGTCATGGCCTCGCCTAGCTCCCCAATACAGATGGCAGAGCAGGCATTTCTTTGCCAGTGAAAAGAATCCTGCCTGGCCAGCCTCGTTGTCATCTGAAAAGTTCAAGCGCGTTGTTGCATCTGTGTCCGGTAAAAGTCCATCTCTCACCACCGAACATGGATTATTAAGCGACGGCCAAGGACAGCTATATCTCTTGTGACAGCTCTTCATGGGTGAGCTGATTGGATGTGTTGGGTTGACGGTGGCTATCAGGCTCGGCGCACGCTCTTCAAAACCGCCAGGGATGGTCGCTTGGGCTCTTTACCCCAGGTCTTCTGGGTGGCATCAGTGCCCCAGAGGACTCCAGGCCCCCGTGTTGAAATTAATCTGCCTTGGGACGTCCACAAATCAGGTAGGGAGCATGTGGACGGCTCTCCGCAACTGAGTAACGACGCGCTGGCTCGATGTGTGACAAGCACCTTGCTGCCAGGCAAGGTGGTGTGCGATAAACGGGCGATATTGCTGGCGCCCTTAAGATCGGTAGGCTGGAGCAAATACCTTGTCTGGCTCATGTCATGAACCTTGTCGTCTGAAATTTCTAAAGAGCTACCCGGGTTGTTTCTGCCTGTGAAGATGGGCTCGGAGGATCTGCGTTCGCACTTACCGCCGTTCGACTGCTTCGTCCGCCTGGCCTGCGTTTGCGCTTAGCTCGGCTCTCCCCGTCTAACCGCTCATTTGTTGACGTTCGGCATCACGCTGGTATTCACCCTCCATTGCTCTCGATTGTGGGGGCAGCGCTAAATGCCATTACGCTGTCACGAAGTGCACAGGGCATAACAAGAGTGGTGGGACCCTCGGTGGTGTGAGCACGAGAGTGAGAGGCAGGGTCGAAAGAGCTATGCACCATTCCATTGAGTTGTGAAGAAGCCAACCAAAATGTTCAGTGCGGACGAATGCCATTGTACAGCATGGAGCTTGTGGTGATATTAGTTCTGGAACGATCAGTTGGACACTATGGAATGAACATAGGTTCCCGCCAGTGGCGGAGGAGGAGGAAACGGACACAGATGCAGGACTCGGAGCCTTTCTCTCCATCAAATCCACAAGGCCCGATGTTTCTCATTTTATCGGTTCTTCATTAGGAGTGGTTCATGGGTCCAGAAGTAGTGCTAAGGCGGCACCTAAAGTCTCAGGGTGTGTGCTCATCTGAGGAAGGTTCAGGGCTGGGTTGAAGCTTAGATGGCCGGAGGGAAGCGGAGGAGGAGGCGGAGGTATTCTAGACACCGACGGTCCCTGCCTCTTGAAGAGGGCTGGCGTTGAATTGAGGGGCAGATGAGGAATGATGAGTTTGCTAGAGTGCCCCTCAACCTGGGCTTGGGAAACCAAGGCTCCTCTTCACATGAGTGCTTGGATGATCATTTCCTCCAACATTGATCTGCATTAAGGCCATCAAATTAACGAACAGTTACTGGGTGGCCATCCCTGCTGGATACCCAGGATTACAAAATAAAATCAGCACTTTTCTTCACCACCCAAATAGAGAGTAAAATGCAGCGAATATGGTGACCTTGCTTGATTGATCAACTGGAGACATCTGTTGCGTTTGCTTACATCGTTATTCTTTCAAATGTACGTTGTAACAACGCCAGCGACTGTGACAGCAGTAGAGTGCCAAAAGTAGCCGTAGCGGCAGAGCTCGCTGCAGCAGGGCAAAGGTGGCAAAAGCTCCTTTTGGGTTGACTCTGGCAATCATTTATTTACAACACTACCTACGCATGCAATGCAGGCCACACATTACAACGCCAAGAACCAGCTTAAGATCTTGGTGCACGACTTCTCTGCTGTCTAACACCGATTTGTTTTTTGTATTGTGGTTCCAGCTCCCTATAGATTCTGGTATACCCACAAAATGGCGAAATGGCCTGAGCTATGCTCGCCATGCCATAGAGGTGTTGTCCTGCCAGCAGCAAGCTTCATTATCTGAGGGTCCTTCAGCACGCCGGGAGGAGTCTTTACAGACTATCGCATACGGCTTTCCACTGAGAATGTGATCGTTTGACTCTTCATCAAGATGAAACAGGGATGGATTCTCGTGATGATGAGTGGACGCCACTTGCAGAGGTCACCGAATTAGTTTTCTGCGTCTACTTCACATTTTCCCTCTCCAAACAGAAATTGGTCTCCTCCTTGAAAACTTATTTTTAAAATGATCATTCTCTTACTGCAGATTTATTCTCATTCCCCCAACAGGTTCAATTTGTGGTTTCTGTGAGGAGCTATAAAGACACCAAGGTTTGAGACAAACCATATTCCATTTACTTACTTCGTCTTTTGAAGTTTTCACATTGTCAATGGTTTTTGGGGGTCAAGTTGCCTCACAATTTTTAACAGTGGCTGCAGCATAGTTCCTTATTTCAAATTTTTTTGGGGTTCATGTTGCTGAAGAGTAAAATATAAAAGCTATATTCATGGTCCTTTTGGAACAGGAAATGTGGCTTCTAAGTTGGTTTTCTCCCTTCACAATTTTTGCAAAGTGGTGAGGAAGTATTTTATAATTTTTTGGGGTCATGTTGCTGTGAGATACTGACAATAATCATGGTCCTTTGGAACAGAAATGTGGACTTCTAAGTGGCAATTTTCCTTATCAATTTTTACAGTGGCTAAGAAGTATTTTTGATTATTTTTTTGTCATGCTGCTTTGGAAAATGAGCAATACTACATGTGCTATTCTAAGAAAATGTTGTTTCTAATAGACATTTGCTTCTTCACAATTGTCACAGTGGTCATGGGTCTAGTTTTGAATTTTTTGGGGGCATTATTTTGTGTGACATGCTGCTGTACTACAGGTTCCTATTCTAAAAAATGTTGTTTTACTTGACATTTGTTCTATCACAATTGTCCCAAGTGGCTCAAGCGGTAATGACTTTTGAATTTTTGGAGGCATTTTGCTGTGACATGCGCTATACTACAGGTCCTATTCTTAACAAATGTTGTTTTTAACAGACATTTTGTTCTTCACAATGGTCAATAGAGTGGCTTCAAGGGTGATGGTGCTGTCAGAAACTGGAATTAGGCTTTAGGACAGTTAATGGACACATATTGCAAATACTTGTTTTTGCATATATCTTTAACTAGCTATAATCCTTTAATGAGACAACCCATTATACACTTAAAAAAAAGAGAAAACAAAAGTCATGGTGGTATTCCATCCGATTTTAAAAATGTGTTTTTAGATAAAAGTACTAAAAAACTTGATGTACAAAATAGCTGTTAATAAATTCTTGAAATTGTAAAGGGATGGTCACAGGGAAAACTTGACCAGATGTAGGTTTTTCAGGGACAGGCGTTATGGAGCGGACAGAGAACAAAGTACAGAGAGAAATTTCTTCAGCACGTTGAGTAAAATGAGAAAAATAGATATGACAAGATAGGGCACTCTGGGTTGTAACAGGAGTCGATAACCACCAATTTTTAAAGTGAGTGAACGTCAATTGGTCATCACTCATACGGTGGGGCAGCGCTACACAAGGTATTGACTGTGTAACTGAGGAAGGCTGGAATTCTCTCGACTTCCGCTTCCGCACTCTGCGACAGACGACTAGTTTTCGGCTTAGGCTGCGTTCAGGGTCATTTTACTTGCGTGTTAAAGATGAGGACGCCAGCCTGGGCTTCCACCGCATCCACTGTAAACTCGGCCCTGGGGTCATTTGCTGTGGGCCCAGGTCAGTATAGTAATGTCCAGTGAAACTAAAATGGTGGTGAAAGATCCTTTTTCGGCTCTTTTTAAATTTTGGAGGTCATGATAGGTTTGGGGCTCATGCTGTGGCCAAGGACAGGTTAGTCAATGTCCAGATGAAACTAACAATCTGGTGGTTGAAGACTCCTTTTTCGGACTTTTTAAATCTGGGGGCTTATGCTGGTTTGGGGCCTCATGCTCATGGCCCAGGACAGGTATAGTCATTTCCAGTGAAACTATAATGGTTGGTTGGAAAGACTTCTTTTTTCAGCACTTTTTATGTGAGGTGTCATGCAGGTTTGGGGCTTCATGCTGTGGCCCGGACAGTATAGTCAATGTCCAAGTTCAACTAAATGGTTGATTGAAAGATCCTTTTTCCGGCACTTTTTAAATTGGGGGTTATGCAGGTTTGGGGCTCAAGCTGTGGCCAGGGACAGGTATAGTCAATGTTCCAGTTCAACTAGAAGACGTGTTTGTAAACTCCTTCTTGTCTCGGGAACTTGTAAATATGGGGGTCATGCGGTTTGGGCTCATGTGCGTTCAGGACAGGGATATTCAAATGTCAGTGAAACTAAAATGGTGGTTGAAAGTCTCACTTTTCTACGGCACTTTTTATATGTGGCGGGTTCATGCAGGTTTGGGGCTCATGCTGCGTTCCAGGACAGGGATATTCAATGTTCCAGTTCAAGTAAAATGATAGGGTATTTTCATATTGCAGTCTGGCACTTTTTAATTTGTGGGTGTATGCGGTTTAAGGGTCATACGCTGTGGTACCAAGAAGGGAGTGTGAATGGTGTGGTGACTTTTTTCTGTGCTTTTAAGCTAAGTGTTGTGCCTCAAGATGTAGCAGTATCCATTTGACTGTTGTGGCTGTTAATTCAGCTTTCCAGCTGTTTGGGGTGTAAGATTGATGGTTGTTGTTGACTCTCCTGAACTTTATGGTAATCGGAGGGATGCATCGATATATCGACTCAGCGAAAGCACTTTTCGATGGTGGCCATCCGTATATCGGACTATCGTTCCATGTTCGATAGTCAACGTAATCGCTCAACACTATTCTCAAATAATAAACCAGAAGTACATTTTACAGCACATGAGTTTACATAACTATGTTAAAGGTTATGTTTTAATTGTTTACATAGATTTTAATTGTCTTGTTTTTTAACTTGGAATCAAGAGGGCATTTCACGAGTCATCTAAATATTTTGACCCTTATGCTTATTTTATTTGGTAACCAGTGCGTTATAGCTCTATAGCCAGTGGTCATTTTTTTTTTTTCTTCCACCCTGTTTTTTTGTGCAACCAAGCTGGTTGTGTACTGTGAATGGCTGCAATGATTCTTAAATTGATTAATATGTATATTGCTGTCACATGGTTGTGTAATTTTGCGAATAACATAGGTAAAGTACTTTACTAAATTATAGGCTCTCATCATTCAAAGCTTCTCTACACGAGGACAGCACCATTCTCCCTTTAATTTTACCCATCCCAAACTGTCTTTCAGCACTGCGAACACAGATTACAGTCAGCTCTGTGGACCTAAGAGCAGCCTTTGCTAAAGTTGCTCAGTGTATAATATAATAGCATACAGGAGTATGATATTCTATTTTAGATATAAAACAAAATTATAAAATAATTTATCCATTAATGGGATTTAAAAGACTTAAAAAAAAGTTAACAGAAAGTTCATAAAAAATAAAATGAATTAGAAATAAATATTTACAATATAAAAAAACAACATTTAGTTGCTACATGACATTTACAGAAAGAGCAAACCACCCGATATCCTGGTAAACACCAGGAAGATTTGACAGGATATTTAGGGCGACATGTATGAACGGGCTTTACGCCTGTTTTTTGGCATATAATGCGATCCGGGCACGAATCCCCCTGCTCAGGACGGGGAGTGGCAGTGTTAGGCGCAGGTTCGCCTCTTTCAGCTGCGTCCCGCATGAAGGGGCGGGCAAGGGGCGGTGTGTGTGGGCCACGGGTGTAGGCGTTCCGGGGTGGACCGGTGGCAGCTTCGATAAAGTACGAGGGTCATGTCGATGGCTGAGTCGGCAATGCGAGGCGCCAGTGCAGACGGCTCGGCAGCTCCGAAGGAGACCTGGTTGATTTTGGTCTAACTGCTGGCGTGCCGTCGAAGAGAAGGCAGGATCGGAACATGCGAAGAAACAAGACAGAGATCGCAAAAAACAGGAAATCTCGGCGCTCGCTCGTGCAGGCAGGGGAGTATGATTCCAAAAAAATCGCCTTTAATAAAGGCGGGAAAACATTGGCGAAAAGAGCTCAAACCTCAAAAAATAAAAATAATAAAAAAAAATCACTTTCCAAAAATCTAGAGCTGACGCATATTCACGAATTTGGATATGGAAATTGTCGGGGGAAATTACAGTAATTCAAATCGAAAGCTTTTCTCATTGGTCGGCAAGATAACCGGCCAATCAGAATAGGAGGACCAAGTGAACACATTAAAACTATGGAGAACGACTTTGGGACAATCGATCAATGGGGCGAAGTTCAAAATACAGTAAAATTGCAGGACAAAGTGCTGACTTGGTTGTGCTTAGCGGATGGCCTTGCCTATCCAGCCAATCGAGCGCAAGCTACTTATCCCATTTGTAGTCTATTGAGAGGATCGGCGCCATGCAATTCTCGCTCTCAGGAACGTGCAAGGCATGGAGTTGAATAAAAAAAATTATTTTTTATTATAGTGTAAACTATTATCTGATAAAGAGCTGAAACCTTCTTTAAAAAATCAAAGCACTTATATCCCTAACAAGACGTTTGTCGCCGAGACGGCGCTACATAAGGAATTGCCAATAGAGAGAATGCGGGAAATAACAGTAATTTAATTGTTTTTCAAGGCTTCTCAGTTGGTCGGCAGAAGCCAGCTAATCAGAATAGGAGCGACAAAGACCATTAAAAACCTATTGAGAAGTTGATTGACCACATCTGAATAGGAGCGTACAGTGTCACATTATAACATGGAGGAATATAGACAATCAAAAGCAAGGAGGGGGGGACAGTTCAAAAATTTGTTAAATGAACAAGGAAAAGAGCCTAATTGGCTGAGCTAGCGTGTGACTGGGCTATCCCAGCCATACAGTGCGCGAGCTACTTCTCATTGTAGTATGGATGAGCTCCGGCGCACTGAAATCTCGGCATCTCAGCGCCGTGCGGAATGACAGGATTAATAAAAAATTCATTTTATAAGGTAAAACATTGTAGATAAAGAGTTGAAAAACCCTTCTCTAAAAATAAATCGAGATAAATCCGGAAACAACGAGTTATGTCGACAGAGGACGGCGCTACATGGAATTTGCAATAGAGAGAATGACGGAAATTCAGTAATTCAATTTGTTTATCGCTTCTTCGATGGTCGGCAATAAACAGACAATCAGTATAGGAGCGACAGTGGCCATTATCTTTATGGAGGAGAATTGACATTTCAGTAATCAGGAGCGGATCAGGGACCCATTCTACCTATGGAGAAAAATTGCAGACCCCAATTATATTCAAAGGCGAGGACAGTTCAAATACAGTAAAAAGGCAGTAAACGAGGCTGATTGGTTGAGGCGGCGGGGGTCGTCCAGCTTTAGCCAAATACGAGCGGCGAGCTTACTTTCATATTGAGTTTCTATATGGCGAAATGACAAATTCGACGCGGAATCTGTGATTTGGCCTAAGTTAAAAGAGGCAGGTTATTTGGCACCGAGGGGAGAGCGAGCAGAGCTCCTATGGGTTTCTCTAAAGGCAATTCTGAAATAAAAACAACTGTACAGGCCGAATCAATTTATAAGACTACGACAGTTGTCCTGATGTTATATAAAATGAAAAATAATATGTGGGTACACGAAAAAAAAATATTAATTCAATATAATCATGTTTATTTCTTTATTTACTTTTTCCAAGGATCACATAGTATGGGTATGCAACGTAAATAAACGAAATAAAACATGAATTGATGAATTATTATTTTAAATTAATCAGCTCTATTCTGCTTTATTACTGTTTTTTGAATGTCCGCTATGAATTTGATTGGTAATTAGTTCTCCATAGGTTTTGTTGGTCTCTGATCGCTCACTATTCTGATTGGACGGTTCTGCGACCCACAGGAGGAATAGCCTTTACAAGAATTTGAATTAACTTTATTTACAGCAAATTTCCAATATCTCTTATTCTTGATTAGGATATTTGGAAAGTGATTTTTTTTGATGGTATTTTTTATTTTTGAGGTTTGAGTCTTTTCATGAGTATGTTTAACGCCTTTACTAAATGGCTGATTTTTGATTTCATTACTCCGCACGGGGGGACATGTGGAATGATTTCTCGCTGTTTTTTGGCTGTCTGCATCGGAACATGATTATCGGCGCAGTCCCACACGGCGCCTACAGTTACGCATGGGCCCACTGTCCCCGCACTGTGCCCCACATCACTGGCGAGGCGAGGGAACTTTTCCCACGCATGTACGAGGGCACTCCTCGGATCGGCAGATTCTTCGGGCAGCGCGCCGCACTGGCGTCCGTTCCCCGCACTGAGCCATAACACACCTTGTCGAGTGCGCGGCGGCCTTTTCCCCGCATGCGATTGATGCACTACCTTGGCAGCGAATCTCAGGCAAGGGCAGCACTGCAGTAAAGTCCTGCATGCGCCTTACCACACTGGCAGAGGCGCTGCGGAACTTTACATGGAATGTATTGAGCGGCGCACCGGCCTTCCGACATATAATTAGGGCAGATTTCGCCGGAAATACTTGCGGAAAAAGGCGCTCGACCCGGAGAGCTTCATACATGTCGCCCTTAGTGTGAAATGTGAATGGTATAAAAAAATTTAAAGAAAATGAAGTAAAATGCTTTTTTTATATTTACAATGGAAAAATATTATACAGTAAATTATATGTATCCTCAGATTACACCCAAAAAAAAAAATAGAATGTACTCACAAAATAAGGCCTCAGAGAACAGCGTTACTGAAAAAAAAAATAATGACTGCTCAAATGCAGACAGGCAAAAATAGAAAATTTTAATAAAATTATTATAAATGTTCTACACTTCTTAAAAAGTTTGCCATACGTTTTTCTTTTTGCTTCATTGTTTCTAAGGACTTGAGGTCCGTAATTTTCTTAAATCACAAACTCACTAGACAACTGATTCATCAACCACTTTCTTAAGAGGCATCTTTTGGCACCATTTCTTACGGTGTGAAATGGCTTCGGGTGGGGCTCTCTCATTTTAATCTATACCTCCTAGTTCAATTTTCCCACTGTTAAATAGTAATAACACAGGATTCAATTTTGTTGCTCTTTTCCACATATTTTCTAGTATATCATTAATCATCTGTCGGAACCCTTACATCTTTGTGTATTCCAAAATGCTATGATATAAATCTGTCCTAAATACCAAGCACTTTGAACAGCTTGAAGTTCTGTAAAGATTATTCAGGGGTGGGGGGAAATTAAATGGCAATATAAGCTCCTAATTAGTATTTCTCAAATGTACAATTAATAAGTTTCTTGTAAGAGTTGCGTCCAGCCTTGAGGACCACTTCATCCATATCTGGAATATTCAATTGTCTACCCCAAACCCCAAACGTTCTGGCAGATGATTCAGGCCATATAATCTCCCTTAACTTCCCATAGAGATATCATTCCTTAGGACTTCATGAGAATTGTGTCCATTTGGTTAGCCTGAACCTCTTTTTCAACATTGAGTAACTGATTCATATAAAACCCTTTACTTGCACATAGTGGAGTGTGGGAGGAGATCTTAGGCCTAGCTTGTCTGTAACCTCCTTCAGCATCAGCCAGCTCTTTCCCTCTGTATGTAATAGTTCTAAAAATTTCAGAATACCACAGATCGCCACTCTGCAAATAGCCTATTTTCTCAGCCCTGGTAGAATTCTGGATGATTCCATAAAGGCAGGATATTTTGTATTACCAGTTACATCTCTATATATGACCGCGGCCTTTATGTATTGGGAGTGCTTTCAATTGCCTATACATTAGCATACATGTGTTCCATAGGGGACAATAGGTTCTTTCTAATTCGTTGTCTGAATAATAACCCATGGCGTTAATCGAGTCCATCACATACCACAGTACCGAGAGGAAGTAGATTATGTCCGTTAATCAGGGAAAAGACTTTTTCTTCGATTTCATTGACATAAGCTTACTAAGGTTTATATGTTTTTTTCCCATTCCATAAGAAATGTTAGAAGACCTTAATGAGCCTTACTATGTCTGCATGGTGGATTAGCATTGGTATTGTTTGGAGTAGATATAATAGTCTTGCAAACGTATTATTTTCATGACAGATTATTTCATGCACTAACAGGTTGTAGCTGCAGCGTTTGCGTGTGCTGCATTTACATTTCAGTAGGGATGAGTCAGATTGTCTGCCAACTTTTATTCCCAGACATTTAATATAGGTTAAAAGTTCAAAACACTCCCCTTTTGTCGTTTTATAAATAAAAAAAGCTACACATAATTGGTAAAAGTCCAATTAAAATATAACATCATTTACCCCGTATGATGAACACAGTAAAAGAAAAAAAATTCCCAATGCCTAAATTGTGGTCTTTTGGTCATTTTGTATCCCCAAAAAATTGGAATTAAAAAGTGATCAAAAAGTTGCATCTATCTCAAAATGACACCAATAACACAACACTTTAGCCAATAAAATGAGCCCTCTCCCAAGGTCAACAGCTTAAAAGAACTATAAAAAGTTAATTGGTCGCAGCAGAAGAAAATGGTGCTGCAACGCAATTTATTTTTTTTTTAAGTTTTTATTTATTTTAACGTAATCTAAACATTATGGACACACTTACTATTGGTTTTTTCTTAACGGATTTTTACCATCCTGAGATTATAGATAACGTGTCGATGATTACTGAACAGTGAATTCCTAAAAAAAAGATCACCACCACAATAATGGCGGCAGTTAAATTTTTTTGCTAAATTGCACCACAGTAGAATTTTGTTTGGGGTCCTAATACCCCTTCTCCCTGGCATACCAGTTTGAGCCTGGAAATTGTTCTTATTAGCTGTAAGAAAATGAAAAGCAATATGCTTCAAAGCTGTCACAAAATATGTCTGGAAAATTATTTGATAACTAGGACAATCAAATAATTTTTTATACTAATATAGTAAAAGTATAAAAGTAAGGTATAATAATACCCAATATACAATGAGAGATTTTTAAAGGCATTAAATAATCATATCAGCTTGTCATATGTCCTCATGTGTTTTATGGATAGATATTATTAGATCGGGTTGAAAGCAATTGAAAATGTAATGAAAATTGCAATAGTAATTCTAAGACTCAATGCTCTACAAAATTTGAAAAAAAAAGCAATTTTGCTTGCTACTAAATATAAAAGGTTTCTGTACATGGAGTATTGCTCATGTACAACAATATCCAATGTCTTAGTTGACATTGTATACTTGAATACTTGGTTGGCTGAATAAAATGCAAATATTTTTGAAGAATAACAAAATCCAATCATGTCCTGCACCAGTAGTTGTTTCATGCCTCAGTAGACATGCCTTTTACCAATATGTGTCTTTACATTTGAAAAGTTAACACTTAACTGGAAGGTTTTAAAAAAAAGTTTTAACATTATATTTTAGGAGTTTATAAGTTAATAAGTTTAAATATACAAATTGCAAATCAATGTAATGAAATGAATTAAAATATATAATTTTTATTTTAAAATGAAAATAACTTCTGCATGTATTCTCATGATATTAAAATTTTATTGGGTAGATCCAGTTTATATTTCCAAAGATAATCCTATTGATTTCAGTGATGGGCTAAGAAATGTATGGAAAAAGCAAGTATGGTGAACAGAAAATATACTATTTCAGTGAAATTTTAATGTTTTATATCTGCTTATGTTTTTCAAAACTTAGATAATAAAGAAAGAAGGTACTCCTTAAAGACAACCTGTTTCCATTCCTGATATATCTATTTTAGTAAAGACTGTCCTGTGAAATAGTTGTTGTAGATCATCTTCTCTTGTAATTCTGTGTTGTGCTTTTTTTTTATTATACCTTAAGAAATGTATTCCTATAAATCACATGTACAAAGCTTGCAAGCAGAGGCGTAACTTGAAGTTCTTGGGCCCTGGTGCAAAAAGTGAAATGGGGCTCCTGCGAGTTACCATGTGCCTCAACCTCAAACAGTCAACTCACAAACTCCACTTGGTGAAGACCAAAGAGCTGTCGAAGGCACCAGAAAAACTCAAAATTGTAACCCTGCACAGGCTGAGAAGACTGGATCTGCAATAAGAAGCAACTTGGTGTGGTGAAATCAACTGTGGGCGGTGATTAATTAAAAAGGGAAGACTACAAGTCCAATGAAAATCACTCGCTCCGTTGGGGCTCCACGCAAGATCTCACCCCGCGATGGTCAAAATGGTCTCAAGAACGGTGAACTAAAAATCCCAGGTTAGAACCACTATGGGGACCTAGTGATTGATCTGCACTTGAGCTGGGAACCAACGTACAAAGGCTACATCTAGTAATAAATATGCCGCCAGGAACTCAATCCTGCAGTGCCAAAACGGTCCCCCTGCTTACCAGAAATGCCCACCCATCTGAAGTTTGTTAGAGAGCATTTGGATGATCCAGAAGAGTACTGGGAGAATGTCATATAGTCAGATGAAACCAAAGTAGAACTGTTTTGAAGAAAAATAAATAAATTTCTTTCTATAGGACATTTACTAACGGTGTCTTCTACAGTAGCTTGACCACCAAACCAGCAAAAATGACCTTTTTGACACTCAAGTTATCAAGACAAAATTAGGATTTGAAATAGGATTTTTTTCAATAGGACATTTACTAATAGTTTCTTCGACAGTAGGATGACCACTAGTGATGAGCGATTAGGCAAATTATCGTCATAGAGACGATTACCGATTTTGGGAACAATCTCGCAGATGTACGATTTTTAATGACGATTAATCACCGATTCCCATTAAAGTCTATGGGAGAGGAAGACCAGGTTCATTTTTACACCTAAAGAGGTGAGGTGAAGCTGGAATTAACATCCACAACAGTAAACTGGATACATGGTACATCTTAGTCAAGACAATCAGGCTATAAGAGTCGCAGAAAAAAATTCACAGGCTAAAATAATCCATTCCATTCAATTGCTAAATGCAAAGATGAGGACGGCATAGCCACAGCAGGTACAGCGGTAGCAGCTGCTACGGGGCCATTTTGACACAAAACAAGACACAGGTTTTGGAAATAGCACATGGTACCTGGCAGGAGCTCCCTATCACTTTTTGCACCAGGCACCAACAACTTGTCATATATGTGGTGGCAGCAAGAACATCCCAATGGGAAACACAGAGGTTCAGCTGGCAGGGCCGTAGTTAGAGTGGGTATGGTGAGAGCCATCGCTGCCATCAGTCATCTATTAACTGTTTCATGGCCACATGCAGCGAAATCAAATGGGGCGCCCATCCATTACTACTTCCTATTTTTAACATATAACTGGGTCCCTTTTTGATTAGGGCCCCTGACAGGAATACTGCCCTACTGGAAACCCCTGGCATCCATTTTAAAGTAGCCTGACCCCAAAACCAGCAAAAATGCCCCTATGGACCCTCAGAATAAAAAGTGCCAGAAGAACTCAGTATTTGAACCACTATTTTAGTGAACAGGACATTGACTATCCCTGTCCTTTCCCGCAGCATGACCCCAAAACCCACACAGATGCCCTTATGGACCCTCAGAATACAAATTCGCACTAAGAAATTTAGTATTTCAATCGAGATTTCTTCCAATGCTGCTGCTGCTACGGCTACTACAGTTGGTCAATCATCCCTGTCTCAAATTCCTGCATTCTACTGTCAAATTAAGTAGTTTGAAGGAAATTGCTGACTTTTGATTTGGAACATGGATCAAGGAGGGTGGACACCCATTAACCGCTGTTCAATATGATTGCCTAGAGGCATGTGAAATTTGAAATCATTTTTTTGAAATAAGCTTTTTTTTCAATACGACCTCTATTATTGGTTTCTTTTACAGTGACCTGACCACTAAACCAGCAAAACTGCCCTTACTGACCATCAGAATAAAAATCACCAGAAGAAATTAATATTTCAAACAAGAGTTTGCTAAATAGGACATTGACTATTGCTGTCTTTTATGACTCTAATACCAGACAAAATGCCCTTATGCACACTCACAATAAAATTTGTACGAAGAAATGAATACGGTTGACGGGGAGGTCCAGATGACGCAGCAACGCTGACAGTTGGGCCGAAGCATTGTGCGAATTTCCCGAGGTAGAGAAGTCCTTTGA
>JAODAL010044340.1:0-32963 GCA_025379985.1 Phyllomedusa bahiana
TTGGGGCTCCAACCTATTTGCTTTTCTTCATATCAACTCCCGTAAAATCTAAGCCAACACCATTTCTGTTTACTTTCAAATTTTTTTACTCCAGAACATCTAAGCTCCAGACACTATTCTGCGTTACTTCATATTAAAATTTTAGTAACATCTGGACCCCAGACACTTTTGGCTGTTATTCATATCTAAACTCCAGTAACATCTTAGCCCCCAAAACATTCTGCTGTTCTTCATATCTAATCCCAGTAACTTAAACTCCAGACACTATTCTGTTTTACTTCATATCTAATACCCCAAACAACTGGAGCCCCAGAACACATTCTGTGTTTTTCATATCTTTTTCGTAACACTGGGGGCCCCCAACCACTATTCTGCTGTTATTCAATCTAATACTCCAGTAACACTAAGCTCCAACACTTTTTCTGCTGTTCTTCATATCTAATACTCCGAAATCTACCCCCAAACACTATTCTGCTGTTACTTCATACTAATACCCATAACATCTGGAGCCCAACACTTTTTGCCTTTTACTTTCAACTAATACCCCGTAACATCGGGACCCCCAAATACTTTCTCCGTTACTTCAATCAATACTCCATAACACTGGACCCCAGACATTTTTCTCTGTTATTCTTTTTAAATACTCCAAAACTCTAGAGCTCCAGACACTTTTCTCTTTTACTTCTTATCTAATACTCCATAATACAGAGCTCCCAAACACTATTCTGCGTACTTCATATCTAAAACCCAAAAACTCTAAGCCCCAAACCCTATTCTGCTTTTATTCACATCAAAATACCCCATAACATCTGGCTCCAGACACTATTCTGCTGTTACTTAATCAAATACCCCATTTAACATCTAGCTCCAACACTATTCTGCTTTTTCATATCAAATTTACTCCAGAACATCTGGGAGCCCCCAGACACTATCTCCCTGTTACTTCATACTAATACTCCATAACATTAGAGCTCCAAACACTTTTCTGTTTTACTTATAACTAATACCCATTAAATCTAGACCCAAAATTTTTCCTTTTTTCATATCTAATACTCCAGTAACATCGGCCCAAGACACTATTCTCTTTACTTCAATACTAATACTCCTAACATCTAACTCCAAAACTTTTTGCTTTACTTCATATCTAATACTTCAGTAAAATCTAGAGTAAAACATTTTTCTGCGTTACTTCATATCTTACTCCAGTAACTCTAAGCTCCAGACATATTCGCGTTCTTTACAATACTCCATTAAAATCTAAGCTCCAAACACTTTTCTGCTGTTTACTTCATAATTACTCCATAACTTTAAGCTCCAGCATATTCGCTGTTACTTCAACTAATACCCCAGTAACATCTAAGCTCCAACATTTTTTGCTGTTACTTCATATCTAATACCATAACACTGACCCCAGACACATTCTGCTTTTCTTCATACTAATACCCCCAGTAACATTAGAGCTCCAAACACTTTCGCGTTACTTCAATCAAATACTCCAGAAAACACTAAGCTCCAAAAAAATTCTGCTTTACTTCAATCTAATACTCCATAACATCTAGACTCCAAAACCTATTCTGCTGTTACTTCTATGTAATACTCCGAAACCCATTGCCCACATACATTTTCTGCGTTATTTTCTATCAATACTCCATAACATCTACCCAACACACTATTCTGCGTTACTTCATATCTAAACCCCCAGTAACATCTAGACTCCAAACACTATTCTGTTTTACTTCTACTAATACTCCAGTAACATCAGGCTCCAACACTATTCTGCTGTTTTTTTATATCTAATACCCAGTAAATCTAACTCCAACACTTTTTCTGCTGTTATTCATTCTAATGCTGCAGTAACATCTGGACCCCCCAGACACATTCTGCTGTTACTTTTTAAAATCCCCAAAAACATCTGGAGCCCCAAACACTATTCTGCTGTTTTATTAGACCAATGGGTCTCCAGAGCACAGACCCCTATGGGAGTCTTACTTGGCAAAACCTTCTCAGACCCTATAGCTGAGCCCCCAGCCTTTTTGCAGTGTTTTTTGCACACCATTACACATTCAGAAGCCCAACAGTATAAAGCCCCCAAGGGGCTCCGTTTCAGAAGCTTTATATCTTTCTGCTTGGAAAGAGGAAGAGATGCTGTTTTTTTTCCCCTTTGGCCCGGGACACTATTCAAGGGGGTAATGAAGGACTTCACAGACAGTTCATTACTCGGGGCACGGTTTTTTTAGGTTCTTGCCTCGAGCGCTGAGCACAGACATTTTCGGATACTGCATTTTTAAATTTTGAAGCTTCAAAAAAAGGACCAGATGGAAGAGATCCTGCGACCAGACCTAGTGGTGGGCTTGATGCACCTGCCAGCTGATGGTGTTGGGGCCCTTTTGGGTTTGGCCCAGGAGGGTGCGGCTCTGTAGCATCCTCTTTCTCTATCCCCTGCCTGCCTTCACATTGTGTTGGGTAAAGAAACTCATCATCGTCTACCACCTCCTTCTCCACCATTGTCTATGTTACAATAAATTTCAGGTGGCTCCTGTTCCTCCCCACAGACTGTCCAGGGTACCGCGCACTAATGTGTGACTGAGAAAGATGCATCCGCAGGGGTTTTGGGTGCTGCAAAAACCACCATAACTTTTTCAGCCCGTAGCTCAGAGGGGAGGATCAGGGGCAAAACAGTTAAGAACAGGGTTTGGAAAAACCTGAGGGGCACAAGGAAAAAAATACATCGCAGTGGTTTTGCGCCCCAAAGGGGAAAAAAGACCAAATTTTTCCTAAGTAAAAAAAATTTTAAGAAATTTTCCCGGATTCTCTCTGCTTTTTGATTTATTTTTATTTCCCGTCAGTACCACTGTCGCAAGAGCCTTCTACAGGGGGGAATCATGGGGGAAAAAATTCCTTAAAACTTTTTGGGCCCTAATCAGTCCATGCAAAAGTCCTGTTCTGGGGAAGAATTTAAAGGAAAACCTTTTGTGACAGTGGTTTCTTTGAACTTCCCCTTCAGAGGCCGCGCCAGATCCTACATGATGGCACCAAAAGGGACCTGACAGACCCCCTTGACTACAATGGAGTTCTGGGTTTTTTCCCTCATCATTTCATTTTTAAAAAAAAATAGGTCGCTCGCTACATTTTTTTTCAGTTATTTTTGACAGATTTTGCACGTACTCCAAATAAAAAAACCCCTGAATGTGAACCAGGGGAAAAAACTTTTTTTTCAATGCTTTTTTCCTACTCCTGCCTCCAAAAAGGGAGAAGCACAAAGTATAGATTTTTTAATTTCCCCAACCCGCCCGTTTTTTTCTGTTTGGTTTATCCGACCCAGGTAACAGACTAGAATTTGTGTTTGGGTTTTTATTCTCATCCTGCCTGTTTTTTTTCTGCTCTGTCCCTATTCCTGCCTCCTGGCAGACAGAGCTGAGCAGGCTGGTGGTGGATTTTGCCAGGAGTACACAGCATTTTGCAACTAACCCAGCAGATTTGTCCTTCTCTGTCACACATTTACTCCAAAATGCTGCCTTTGCCCATTCCCGCCTTACACATATACCCCAGGGTGGGGTTAGGTGCTGCAGGCATCCAATAGGAATCCTGCCCACATTATATTTGGATGATTCACTTCCTTTTGCCAGTCTGACTTACAGGCTGCCGATGGTTATGCCTGAAAATTATGCCAAATTTCGGATTGGGCCGACCTGAATCGAATCACTAATGTTTATGTGGAATTTAACAGTGACCCATTCCTAAGTGTGACACTATTCTGCCGTTATGCCATGTATTAAACTCCAGACACACCCAAAGCTGCAGTCATGATTCTGCAGTTATATCAAGCTTTATGATGCCGTCACATCCATAGCTGAGAGTGAACAGAACTCCCTGGTGTTGCATGACACAAGCACCACTCTCTTAGGTCCACAGCTTTTCCTGTTGTGACAGCCCTGAATTGCTGAGAGGAGAGGGGCCCCTATATGGTGAGTTGGTGTAATGACTCTGCTGGGCACTGAGGAGGGCAGTGACTGGGACAGTTGTGCCTTTTATTTGTGCGTAGGGCATCTGCAAGTCCTCTTATCTGCCGCAGATGTCTGACACTAGGAGGAAAGATCTTTTTATGAAGAAATTGCCCTCCTGTCCATTAACTGATTTTCGCCTACATTCTGCTGAATTTCAATACCAGACTAAGCCATAGATAACAGTGGCGCTGTTCATGAGGAAAACACAAGAGGGGGATTTACTAATTTATACAAGTTAATTTTCTGCTGTATCAAATTTGAATGTGTTGATGCAAGCCATGCTAGAATGAACATTTGTCCCTTTTTGGTGATGTGACTTTTGTCACTTTTAACAGTGATGAGGAAAGTGGTCAGGAGGTGAGGTGGTCTCTGAGGATATTGTTTACCTGCTGTATGGTGGTTCAGTCAATGACCAACCAGCTAGTGCCAGTAACAAAGGGAATGCATGCATGCCTTAGGGCTGTGGTGCCTGCATTTGCTGTGGGGAAAACTGCCGAATTAAGTTTGATGCATAGTCTGAATGTCTGGGCACCCCATTTTGTGCATGCGTTCTTGAATTGCCACCGAACTAGACAAGTTACACAGGCCAGACTTATCAGGTGGGAGCTAGTTCCCCTTCAGCCTAGTCATATCCAGTTACACCGATGTTCCAAATTGAGCCCTGCTACCTTGTTGCCACATGAGGTTGAGAGAAAGGAGGAAGGTCCAGATGAATTAGAGAAAGGTGAAGACCATGATTGTTTGGAGCATACCCAAACATTGACACTGAAGGAAGGTGGAGAGCATAACTGTTTGGAGCATACCCAAACATTGAACCTGAAGGAAGGTGGAGACCATGACTGTTTGGAGCATACCCAAACATTGACCCTGAAGGAACTTGGAGACCATGACTGTTTGGAGCATACCCAAACATTGACCCTGAAGGAAGGCGAAGACCATGACTGTTTGGAGCATACCCAAACAGTTCCCCAGTGAGCTATGCCAAAGAAATTGCCAGGTTGTTGGAAGTCATATACCTTCCAAAAGAGATATCTGATGTTAAATGTCAAGTGCATACCTCAAGCCATGACCCAATTGGATGGGGAAATTTAACAACAGAAAACTTCACCATCAAGTGGACAGAAAGATTTACCATAACTTACACCAGAATTTGCGCAAATTTTGGCACAAACGTACACCTGTTCACAACAGGTAAAATTTTGCTCTTCTAGCACATGCATATCCAAGAGACGTGCCGCAGGTGGACATCTCTTCTTGAATTTGGCACATTTTACATCATCACACTTTAAAGATGTTGGTCTTAGTAAATTCACCTTCTCATAGAGTCTTACCAAACTCACCAATATAGCTGAATCTCTTGTGCCATAATTGGATTGCCACAGCCCATTGCTCATTCTACATAGGTAGATAATGATGGCGGTATAGCCAGTCGATCATCGCTCATTGTACGCAGCCTGCATATTGTGCAATTAACCCGGGAAGTCTGGTGGCACAAACGACCATTAATAACATATGGCCATTAGTGCGGCCCCTCACCTCCATCATAGTCACACCAGGAGATAAGCTGTCGACAACCAATGATTTATCCCCTCATTAAAGATTTGGTTGCTGGTTGGTCAGCTGATCGCAGAGCCTTCTACAAGGGCAATCATTGGGAACAAATGTCCTTAGGAACCTTTGTTTGGCGCATAACACTGGACAACAAATTATTTCAAAAGTTTTGCTTCTTGAAAATTTTAGGTGATTATTATAAACCCATTCAAGCTAAACAAATATAATTTGCTGGTCTGTATCATGTAAAAATTTTGAGAAACGTGAGATTAAGTTATACTGATTATAAAGCATTTCAATGTGACCCGCACCATTGGTTCCACTGAACACATAAGTGTTTTGCTGCTAATTTTCCTTTGCACTCCATGTCTGGTGCCTCCCGTATTAGTGTCCCGCAGTAGTCAGCTAGCATTGATGGATTCCAGTAGCCTTGATCATGCTTTTTTATTGTGGTAATATCAGTGTTTCTCACTGACTGCACCAAGATTTTCAGGGAAGAATTTCAAGTGTAAATACAGATATATTCAAAAGAAATGCAAAAGTGCTCACCTACTTCTGGGCTACTCCTTGCTTTATACTTGCTTGTAGGTCCTCGCTGTGTTTTCCTGTAGATCCGAGCGCCGCTGGCCAGGCGGTAACACACGCCAATTCCAAACGGTTTCTGGGCGCTTACTCAGAAAGAGGCTTGCACCGCAAACAACTCCCAGCTCCGACGTAAGTAAACAAACAGCTTTATTGTGCAAATTAAAATGACAGCAAAGCACAAACAGATGTCACAGCATACGGGAAAGCAGCTAACTGACGCGTTTCGAGTTTAACACTCTTGCTCACAGTATATACTGCTGTGACATCTGTTTGTGCTTTGCTGTCATTTTAATTTGCACAATAAAGCTGTTTGTTTACTTACGTCGGAGCTGGGAGTTGTTTGCGGTGCAAGCCTCTTTCTGAGTAAGCGCCCGGAAACCCTGTTTGGAATTGACGTGTAAATACAGATAATTAATTTTCAATGACAACTTTACACTTCATCTCTTTGGAAGCTTCAAGAAGGTTGTTAACCAATTTGATATAGTCTGGTGTTCGATAGTTGCCACGGAAGTTCTCGCAAACATCCTTAAATGATTTCCAAGCTATTTTCTCAGATCCCACCAGCAGCTCTTCAAAGTGCTTGTCATTTATGATGTGTCAGATTTGTGGACCAACAAAAATGCGTTCCTTAACCTTACCATCGGTTATTCTTGGTAAAATTTGTCTCAAATAATGAAAAGTTTCCATGTTCGTTGCTTTCACCAAATGTTTGTTGAGACAGAAATACAATTTCTTGGGCCACAAGTGCTTTATGTGCAACATTTTTCTGCCCAGGAGTCATCTGGTTACATATTGGCCGCTTCCTTCTACTATGTGACTAATGTGATTGCTTAGCATGGTTGTACCATTTGCAAATGAAACAGCAGTACTTGGTATTTCCGAGCTGCAATCCAAGCAGCAGCGCCACTACTTTTAAATCTTCACAGATGTTCCAGTTTTAGTTGCTGTACTTGAGGTGTTTCAACAACAACTGCATGTTCTCGTATGTTTCGTTCATGTGTACAGTATAACCTTCAGGTATTGAAGGATGAACATTACCATTGTGTAAAAATATAGCCATAAGGCTTAACACTAATGAATCAGTAAGAGATGGCACTATTTCGGCTCATGCTCACAACCCAAAGCCGAGAACAATCATTCAATGATGGTGCAGAAGCACAGGTTGTCAGCCTGTTCAGAAAAATTGTCTTAAGTCATCTTGGTGGCTTGAAAATACAGAAAGGTGCACAAGGTGAAAGCAAATGCAATCCTTGAAGTCTTGAAGCCGGTAACTCTGCATTTGCTGTTCACAAACGTAAGTCCTGGACCAAGTCATTCCGTTCTAGCTGTGTTATAAGATGAGGCTCACCAGACACACATGGCTCAAAGTCTGAATCGACGTCGTTCCCCATCTCTGACCCATGGACTGCAACGTCTTTATTGGCTCCTTCCTCTAGGCTCCATATCTCTGGTGGCTTTGGAAGAGTGTCCTCATGTGGCCCTGGTCTCATAGCTGAAGGAAGATTGGGATATTCAATGTTTCTAATTCTTAGCAAAGAAATCAGAGACATTGCTTAGACCAGGCATCCCCAAATTGCGGCGCTCCAGCTGTTGGGAAACTACAACTTCCATCATGCATTTATATAATTTGTAACAGTGGGCATGATGGGAGTTGTAGTTTCCCAACAGCTGGAGGCCCGCAGTTTGAATATGCCTGGGTTAGAGAGAAGTAACAGCTGGTCATATGATCCTTTCTCCTGCCACGTCATATGGACAGCAAACGGCATTGACTTGCAGGAACCTCTCAGCTATCCTCTAAGATCAACAGCACATCTTGCACAACAGATGTGAGGAGCCCAGGATATGTCTTGAACACCAATCTTGTATCTAAAGTACAGCTCATTGGCTTTCATGATGAGAGCTGTCATGGTGCATTTTGAGGCTTAAGTGTGTACTCTCCACAAATGTTACAGAAGGTATCGTGACTGTTCCAACACCGACAAGACATTTTGGCTATATTAGATCGTACTGTAGTAATTTATAGCTGCTTAGATTTGAAATAACTTGCAGAATCTTTGCTAGCAGATTTTACAGCCTCCGCATGTGTAGGTGTGCCTAGTCTGTAACAATTCCAATGAAGTTTTGCAATTTCAATGAAATGCAAACAATTCATGCCTTTGCTTGCCTATTATTATTATTATTATTTATTTTTAAAGCGCCATTGATTCCAGGGCGCTGTACAATCGAGGGGTTACATACAATACATAAGTCAAACGAGTACAAAATTATAAATTATATAACAGCACATATATTGTGGACAACACATGGACAACCTGAAAAAATGAAAAAAAAAAACAAGATTTCAGAAAAACGGTATGTGACAGGAAAATTTCTTTTTTTTTTTTTTTTAACAAACAATTTTATTGACAACCAAAGTAGAGTGAACAAGGTAATAGTATTGACAACATTATCAGGTTGCGTTATACAAAACTATAAAGCAAACAAAACACCCTCCCAGCCCATCCTCCCACCGACCCCCATTTGCTGCAATCACCTCACGAGTCATTGACAATATTAAGTAATCACCACACATTAGACAAACGACTTCTATCGCATTCAGAACAGTTCTGTTCTCCGGTCACCTCAATGCGAACTACAAAAATCAGATCCTAAAACCAGAATACCTCATCCAGCTGTTAGTCCACTCTAAGAGGGCCTAAGTCATCAGCTAACTCTCCATACATATAACCATGTAGTGTCTTTAAATGGAAACACCTGCTCTCGAATTTCCGATTGAGTAAGAAAATTCTCAATAAAACATCTCCATTTTTTGAAAAATTTCTTCATATGCCTCTCTTTATCATGTTCTGCCTCACGTCTTTCCATAAGAAGAAAGTGTTTCATTTGGGCGATTACCATATCTGTTGTGGGGATTTCTGGTTTGATCCAGAGGGCCAACAGACACCGTTTAGCTACCAGGAAGAAAGTATGCACAAACACGGGCACTTCCTCTCCCTCCGGGGCTATATGGAATAGCACCAAGTAAGGTGAAAGTTCCAGATTCAAATTTAGATGGGAGTTTAGCACCTGCCCCCAAAAGTCCTTCGATCTTGGGCAGGCCCAAATGCCATGATACAGATCAGTGTTGGCCTGCGAGCATTGAGGGCATGCCACCAGCCTGTCAGGGAAGTTCAGATGAGGGTGGATATTAAAACCATATATGGCGTTATGTATCAACTTATATTGAGATTCCCTCCAGGTTTCACTTGGAATAGCTTTTCTGATCACCTCCCAACCCTCCAAAATTTTAACAGGAAGTTCCTCATCTTCAAATCTCTGGGCCCATCTTCTAAGTGACAGGAAAATTTCAAGGTGATTCTCGTTATCAGCAGCTCAAATAACATAAGATGCACCCAAAGGTGTTTATGAAGCAAAATCTTCTAAACATATTCATAGGATTAAATGGCCCAAGGAGGCCAAAAGTGTCTCCTTCTGAATGATATACATCTGTATGGAGAAAAAGGAATAGAATAACTCAGGAGCCAATGATAGAAATGTGGTGTGTACTGCACTTACCCACAGGTGAGACCTGACAGTGTAACCTGTGAGACCTGACATTGTAACATGAGACCTGACATTGTAACGTAAGAGACCTGACACGTAATATGTGAAACCTAAAATTGTGACATGTGAGACCTGACAGTGTAACCTGGGAGACCTGACACTGTAACATGTGAGACCTGACATTGTAACCTGTGAGACCTGACAGTGTAACCTGTGAGACCTGACACTGTAACATGTTAGACCTGACATTGTAACCTGTGAGACCTGACATTGTAACCTGTGAGACCTGACAGTGTAACATGTGAGACCTGACAGTGTAACTTGTGAGACCTGACATTGTAACCTGTGACACCTGACACTGTAACATGTTAGACCTGACATTGTAACCTGTGAGACCTGACATTGTAACCTGTGAGACCTGACAGTGTAACCTGTGAGACCTGACACTGTAACATGTTAGACCTGACAGTATAACCTGTGGACCTGACAGTGTAACCTGTGAGACCTGATATTGTAACCTGTAAGACCCAAAACTATAACATATAAGACCGGACATAACATGTTAGACCTGACACTGTAACATGTAAGACCCAAAACTGTAACATATGAGACCGGACATAACATGTGAGACCTGACATTGTAATAAATATCCTGAAAGTTTAGCGCATACAAGGGATTTTCCCATCTTCAGTTAAACCAGACGGACAACTTACAATTGTCGGGGGGGCAGGTTGGGTGTTTCCAGGTTCAGAGCTTCTCATTACAGAACTGTTCCTCATTCTTTTCGTCTCAGGGACTTAGACATTACAGGACCTCACATTGCTGGATAATCCATTGTACAGTGAGTAATGGAGACGCTGAAGAAGAAGGTCCTACAGAGCGCTCCTACTTCTACAGATGACATTGAGCTCTGTGAGATTGAAGTGTCAGAGGATGGAGCCTTCTATTTGAACCCCAAAAGAACCCAAAAGTTTCGGGGAAAATGAATCCATAGTGAAAGGGAGGTTTCCTTTATTCCACGGAGACAATTACACTGGGGGAAAAAGGCTTTGGTTTGGGTTAAACCCTTTCCCTGACAGAAGAGCCAAAATCTCGTTCCTGCCAACCCCTTTTTTCCGAACCTGTGAACACGGGGAAAAACAGCACCAAAGTCAAAATCATTCTCCTATCTTCCAAAGCTGGGCTGGAGCTCAATTGGGCCCAAAATTTTTAGCAAAGCCCCATTACATTAAAAATCCTGATACATTTAATCGGGTCTCTGCCCCTCGGTCGATCACCTTCGCCACAGACAACATCTCCAAGGGAACCACGGCACTCCTATGCTGTCCAGTCCTTCATGTTTATACTGTGTGGCCTGGAAGAATACTCAGGGGAAGGTCATACCAGGTTTTGGGAAATTGAATTATTGCCCTTGATATAGACCCAACCATGGAGCCCCCCCAAAAAAACCTTCCACCCAAATTCCCCCAGCAAAACTCCAACAAAGATCTCCCAAAGGGGGTGTATAGCTTAGGGAAAATGGAAAATGTAAGAAACATGTAATATTTTCCTTGAGTCATACTCCATACAGACATAGAAAGATTCGGGGTTTTTGTTTTTATTAATAAAATCCTCTAACTATTCTGTATTTGTCAATCTTCAAAGCAAACCCCAAAGAATGATTTTTCCTTTTTCTAGTTTTAGGAAAGATTCACTGAAAGAGGGGGTCTTCACTGGGACACAACACTGAGGTCGCGGGCTGATACATCAGCTCATTGGTAGACTTCCCTCCGTATCTTTCCTCGCTCCCCTCGGGCCATGACCGCTCGGGGAAAACACTGTCTTCTAGATGCCCTAAACATTTTCTGTCACCCATGAGATCAAAACCGTGGTACGACATGGAAGGCCACCTAGACCACTGCCTGCAATCACATGGTAGGTCCGGCTGACAATCCATCAACAGGTCCCCCCCACAAAGCACAGTATCCCTCCTTTAGTGTACTAGATTACTGTGCTGCCATATCAAAACCCGAATATTTTAAATGTAAAATAACATTCAAAAAACAAAAGTGATGGGTTTTTTTATAGGCAGCCAGATACATCAAAATTTGGGCCTCTAAAAGGGCCCCCTTACACCCGAAAGCAGACATCTCCGTGGCTGAGAATCCCAGGGGGGACAATGCTTACCTATAACTTGCATCATTTTCCCCCCTTTAATCCCCTTGATACCAAAAAAAACCCAATTTTAGGAAATCTCTCACAGATTGTCCTGCTCCACTCTTAAAATAAAGATTGAACCCCTTTGATCACTCCAGGGTTGTTTCTCCCAAACGTTTTCTTTTGAGAAGCTTATGTTTTATTTTTTGTCATTCTACAATGTTCTTTTTTTTCTTATGCCTCTAGTTATTGTTCTTCCCTCCTTTTTTCCATGGGTTTTCTCATTCTCTTATATTCCTCTCCTCTATTTTTCCATTTCTTTCATTCCTATTTTCCTCTCCCTGATGTTCCATTTTCTTTCATTTTCCTTTTTATTCTCTCCTCTGATTTCCCTGGGTTCTTGTCATTTTTTTCCATATTCTTATTTTCTTCTTATGTTTTTTTTTTCTTATTTCTTTTTAGGTTTTTGTTTTTCTCTCCTTATTTTTATAATTCTTCTCATTCCGTATTTCTTTTTTTCCTTTCTTCGTGGGGATGGGCTTTCCGATTATTTTTTTTTTTCCTCTTTTGTTCCCGGTTATTCTCATTCTCTTCTTAGGTCCTTACTTTCTTCTTATGCATCTTGGTTATTGTTCTTCTCTTCTTATGCTCCTTAGTTTTTGTCATTCTTTGAGGTTCCTCTCCTCTTATGTTCCATGATTCTTGTCATTCTCTTCTATGCTTCTCCCTCTTGTTTCCCTGTTCTTGTCTTTCCCTTTTGTTTTTTCTCTTCTTATGCTTCTAGGATTTTGTTCCATGGTTCTTATTACCCTCTTATATTCTTTTCTTCCTATGTTCCATCGTTACTTTCATTCTCATCTTATGTTTTATGGTTCTTGGCATTTTCTCATGTTCTTATCCTCTTCTTATGCTCCTCATTATATTTCTTTTTTTAGTTCCATTTCTGTAATTCTCTTTATATTTTTTTTTGTCTTAATTCCATTTTTTCTTCTCATTTCTTTTATTCCTCTCCCTGATGTTCCATTGTTCTTCTCACTCTTATATTCCCTCCCTGAGTTTTATGGGGTTTTTTCCTTCTCCCTTTAATTTCTTCTTCTCTTAATGTCCATGGTTCTTCTCATTCTCTTATATTCCACTCCTCTGATGTTCCATGGTTCCTGTCATTCTCTTCATGTTTTCCTTGTCTTATGTTTTATTGTTCTTCTCATTCTCTTATATTTCTCCCCTCTGATGTTCCATAGTTCTTGTCATTCTCTTCATATGTTCTTCTTCTCTTATGTTCCATTGTTCTTCTCATTCTCGTCTTACATTCTTATTTTCTTCTTATGCCTCTAGGTTATTGTTCTTCTCTCCATTTGTTCCATGATTTTTGTCATTCTCTTATGTTCTTTTCTTCCTATGTTCCCTCATTATTTTCATTCTCATCTTATGTTCCATGGTTCTTGTCATTCTCTTCATATGTTCTTCTTCTCTTATGTTCTTATGTTCCATTGTTCTTCTCATTTGGTTATATTCCTCTCCTCTGAAGTTCCATTGTTCTTGTCATTCTCTTCATATGTTTTTCTTGTCTTATGTTCCATTGTTCTTCTCATTCTTAGTTTATTTTCTTCCAATGTTCCTTGCTTTTTCTAATTTTCTTCCTATTCTCTTATGTTCTTCTTAGTAAGCTCCTTAGTTCTTGTTTTTCTCTTGTGTTTTTTTGTTTTTGGCATTCTCTTATATTCTCATTCTCCTCTTATGCTCCTTGGTTCTTGTTCCTCTCTTTTTATCTTTCAAGGTTATTGTCATTCTCATTGTGTTTCTGTGACATTAAGGACATGAGAAGATGCTGGTGGTGATCAGTGACCTAGAAGACGTAATGTGTGAGAAGGGGATGAGAGCTGAGTGGAGACAGAGCCGATTTTTGGAATGTGACCTGCAGCTGTTTACAGAGGTGGAAATGAATTCTCTTATCCAACAGCGAAAAATAGTGGAGAGTCATAAACGAGAAGCAAAACTCAACCAAATCAAGTGTATTCTGCAGGAACGAGTCACCGGTAAGACACAATTGTAGCCGAGTCTTGGGGTTGACTTTGACTCATCTGGACTTGTACATCTTGCGCATTTATCTTCCTTGTTCCTGGTTCAGATGATTTTAGTAGTGTAAAGTATGGTGGACTCTAGTGGAGACCAGTAAATTCGCCAACTCAGAGGATCCACCATAGGACCACCTTGTTCAGAAGCTTGTTTGACCCTGATGAAGATGCAGGTCCACTGTAGGGCAACCATATCCAGAGGCTTGTATGACCCTGATGAAAATGCTGGTCCAACATGGGACCACTTTATCCAGAAGCTTGTATGACCCTGATGAAGATGCCGGTCCACAGTATGACCACCTTGTTCAGAAGCTTGTATGACCCTGATGAAGATGCTTGTCCAACATGGGACCACATTGTCCAGAAGCTTGTGTGTCACTGATGAAGATGCTGGATCCACAGGATGAGACCACCTTGTCCAGAAGCTTGTGTGACCCTGATGAAGATGCCGGTCCACATGGGACCACCTTGTCCAGAAGCTTGTGTGACCCTGATGAAGATGCTGGTCCACAGGATGACCAGCTTGTCCAGAAGCTTGTGTGACCCTGATGAAGATGCCAGTCCACAGTATTTCCACCTTGTCCAGAAGCTTGTGTCACCCTGATGAATATGCCGATCCGCCATACGACCACCTTATCCAGAAGCTTGTATGACCATGATCAAAATGCCAGTCCGACATACGACCACCTTATCCAGAAGCTTGTGTGACCCTGATGAAGATGCCAGTCCACCATGGGACCACCTTATCCAGAAGCTTGTATGACCCTGATGAAGATGCCGGTCCACCATGGGACCACCTTGTCCAGCAGCTACCAAATATCCACTGATTGATGAGAAAAGGGATCAAATTCGAAAAATTTGTTTCTTTACAGTTTTTTTTTTAAAGGGCAAAAATATCATGATGAAAAACTTAACAAAAAAGATTTTAACTTTCCTTCTGTCTTTTTTCGTCCTCCAATCCCCGGTCACTGAGGAGCCCCCTTTTTAAAAGGTGAGGGGCCAAACTTGGGGTTCACAGAACATTGCTGTAGCCCGCCCAATTTTTCCCGGTAGGAGAGAAATTTTCCCGGGATTTTTGGGGGCGGAGGGGCATCAAAATTTGACGCCCTTTTGTTTTTTTAATTTATTTTTAAACTGTTTGAGAATAGCACAGGGGTTTAGGTTTGAAGGGTTCCGGGGAAAACCAGTCCAACGCCCGGGTTTCTTTTCCCAATGGAATTATCTCATTTCAGGAAGAGTCACTGATTCCTTAAAGAAGACGAGGGGTAGAAACCACATCAGTACAACAAGAGAACCTGAGACCACCTGAGACCCTCAGGCTGCTTACATGTCCTCTAATAGAGAACATTATGGGGGATACCAGCCCTTTGGGTTTTTTGATCCCAAATTTCCCAAGGGTTTTTTCCCACGAGTCACAGGGGAAGAAAGAATTTGGGGTTTTTTCCTGTTGAGAGATCTGGGAAAAATGTCACCAATGATGGGGGAGGACAACTATAAACCTTGGCCCTAATTATTTCTTAAATCACATAGTTTGGGGGAGGCCAAAAAAAAACAAGTGGGTCTATCTAGTTCAGCCTATTTGCAAAAAGTGTTGTTCCGAAAAAGCAAAAAAAAACCCCATGAGGTAGAACCCAAACCCTGTCCTCTTTTTTAAGGGAAAAAAATTCCCTTTCCCCGCCCCAAAATCGGGGCCTTTGGGAAAAAAATCCCGGACAAAAAACCCCTTTCTCCAAAAACCTGCCCACTAAAATTTTTTATATTTTTTAAAAAAAAATTGTAGAAAATGTATCCGGGCCCCTTTTCCCCAAAGAATCCCGGTCCCCCAAAAACTTTTTTTATATTTTTAAACATCTAGAAATGTCCCCCGGGGACCCTTCTCCAAAATTTCCCGGTCACCAAAAACTTGTTTATTATTACATTTAAAATGTATCCAGACCCTTCTCTGAATCCGTCACAATAACTTGTTATTTAAAATTACTAGTTTTTGAGCGTTTTATTATCGAAAAAAGTTGAAATCGGCACGGGGTTTTTTAAAAGGGGTGATAAATTTTTTTAATCTTGCATAATTTAGGAAAAAATCTTGCATCATTATTAATATCGCCCCCCCTTTTCGGGGGCTTCCTGCCCTTTTGGGGGCCCAAGCAAACCCGTTTTACAAAAATAAACCCGGGGAGATTGGGGTGTGCGACGCATGACTGGGATGTGTATGGTTGCGTTTGGGCGGGAAAAAAATAAACTTTGCCCCCCGTTTTCATAGAACAGGGGTTTCCTTTTCCCAGCCCATTGTCTCCCCAGCGTCTCAGAGCAGAAGGCGGGGCGCTTGCCTTTTTCCCAAAAAAGCTCAGCAAAATTTTATTATACTTCTTCACAGAGAAACCTCAAATAAAAGCTGTGTTCCTTACAATTTAGTTAGATTAGAGATTTGGAAGATTTTTTTTTAGTTGGTAGAAAATTTTTAAAAAGGGCATCTACCGCTGTAAAAAATTTCACGGGTGGGAGGGGAGGGGGGGCCCCCGGGGGCGAAAAAGGCAAGTCTTTAAAGAATACTGGAAAAATTTCACCAATACTAGGGCGACATGAAAGAATCCCGCCGGGTCAAGGGGGCCTTTTTTTTCCGCCGGTTTCCCTGGCGGAATCTGCGCCTTTTTTTTTATGTCGGGGACGGGCCGTGCTCAACAAAAAATCATGAAAAGTCCCCCGGCGACTCGCCATGTGTTAGGCGAAGTGGGGCCCTTTGCGTTGAGTTGTCCCCCGGAGGTAGTCCCGATCATACATGGGGGGAAAAACCCGCCGCGCCCGCCAGTGTGTGGGGCGAAAAGTGCGGGGCCTTAGGGAAGTGCGACGCTGCGCCGAAGATTCACCGTCCGAGGGGGTTTGCCCCGTAAATCGGGGAAAAGTTCCCTGCCCCTCCCCAAAGGTGTGTGGGGCACGTGGGGGGGAAGGGCCCCGCCGTGCGGGATTTTAGGCCCCCGGCCCTGCAGGGCTGCGCCGAAAATCTGTTCCGATGCAAAGACGGGCTGGAGGGCGAAAAAACATTCCACATGTCGGTGCGAGTATGAATCAAAATTTCCCTTTATAAAGGCGTTCAAATTTCGGGAAAAAGAGCTAAAAACTTTAAAAATAAAATTACAAAAAACAAAATCATTTTCCCAAATACCCCAAATTTTCAATTTTTTAGGATATTGGAAATGGTTTGGGAAATACAGAATTAAAAATTCCCAAAAAAACCCTATTCTCATTGGTCGCCGAAACCACCCCAATCAAATTTGGAGCGAAAAACTGAACTAAAAAAAACCTATGGGGCAGGATTGCCCAAAATCAAAAATCCACGGGGGAAAAGGGTTCAAAATACATTTAAAAATGCTAAAAACAGCTGAGGGGCTGAGAAAAAAGGGGGGTTTTGGCTATTTTCCACCCAATCAGAATAGGAGGGGGAAAAAAGTCCCTTTTCTAGGCTTTTGGAAAAGTTTGCCCAATCAGAATACGACCCAAAAAAAGGGGCCCCATTCAAAGCCTAGGGGGAAAGTTTATACCAACCCAGAATCCAGGGCGGGAAAATTTCAAAAATACAGTAAAAATGCTAAAAAAGAATGTTTGGCTGGAAAGGCCGGGGGTTTTCGGCTAGCTCAGCCAATAAGAGCGCGAGCAACTTCCCCATTATACTCAATGGATAGAGACGCCCCTAAAAATCCCCCGTCCCAAAAGGCCGGGGCATAAAAGAAATTAAAATCAACAAATTATTTTTATACAGTGAAAAAACATTATCAATAAAGACCAAACCCTTCTTTACAAATAAACAGTTAAAAACCCGAACAACGTGTTCCGCCGGGGGGAAAACCCGGCGCTACATAGGGAATTGCCATAGAGAGAATTCCCGGGGAAAGAAGTAATTAAAATTTTTGTAAAGAAAATTCTCTTTGGTGGGCAAAAACCCCACCAATCAGAATAGGAGTGCCCAATGTCCCATTAGAGCCTTTGGAGGAAATTGCCCAATAAAAAAATTAGGGCGACAGGGCCCCAAAATTCTATCCTATGGGAAAAAGGGCCCCTTTCATTTTTAAAAGGGGGAAAATTTCAAAATACAGTAAAAAGGCAGAAAAGAGTGTTGGTTTGAAGGGGAGGGGGCTCGTCCAGTTTAAACCCAAATTTCAGACGCGAGCGTTTTTCCCATAAAATTTTTTGGGGAACCCAAAAATTTAAAAAAGGGGCCCCAAAAATTTTGGCCAAAAATGGGAGAGCGAGCGACGCTCCAAAGGGGTTTTTTTAATGAAATCGGGTATAAAAGTGTACATGGCTGAAAAAAAAATTATAAACACTAACAAAGTTGCCGATTGTTTTTAAAAAGGAATACTAATATGTGGCAAACCCGAAAAAAAAAAAAAGACCCAAAAAATAAATGTTTATTTTTTTAATTTTCTTTAAACCCAAGGAAACAATAGTATGGGTGAAAACGAAAATCAAAAAAATAAGAAAGATTTTCTTGATTTAAAAATTTTTTATTTCTTTACCACATATTAGAAATTCCTTTTATTTTTACACATCGGGACAACTTCTGTAGTGTTATCATTTGATTTCAGCCATGTCATTTTTATACCAGATTGCTTTTAGAAAACCCAAAAGAGCGTCGCTCCCCTCTCCCCTTGGTCCAAATTTTCGGCGCCCCTTTTAAATTTCGATTCCCCCTAGAAAATTTTATGAGAAAACGCTTCCGCTCTGATTTGGGTAAAAAGGCGACCCCCGCCGCTTAACCAATCAGCTCGTTTCTGCCTTTTTAATGTAATTTTTAAAATGTCCCGCCTTTTAATTTTATTCGTCCCTTTTTCCCATAGGAAAAAATTTGGGGAAATGTCCCCTCCTATTCTGATTTTGGGCAATTCTCCTCCATAGGAAAATAATGGGACAAAAATCGCTCCCATTTTGTTTTGGGTGGTTTATGCCGACCAATGAAATAGCTTTAAAATTTGAATTACGTATTTTCCGGGGAAAAATCTCTAATGCCCCAAATTTCCCCATGTATCGCCGGTTTTAGCCCGACAAAAAACTTTTTTGGGTTTTTAACTGCTTTATTTGTAAAGAAAATGTTCGGCCCCTTTATCTGATAATTTTTTTCATGTAAAACAAATAATTTTTGGGGATTAATACTTTATGCCGCGCGGCGCTTTAGGCCGAGATTTTAGTGCCTCAAACTCTTTCCTAGAGAAAAATGGGAGAAGTAGCTCGCGCTCTGAATTTGGCCCGGGATATTTCCCGCCCCGCAAACTCAGCCAATCAGCTCTTTTCCCGCTTTTTTTCTGTATTTTGTTTTCCCGCCCTGGATTTTTGATTGGGCCCACACTTCTCCATAGGCTAAAAATGGGACTTTGTTTGCTTAATTTTGATTGGCTGAGCAAACCGAGACCCCGCTAGTCGCCAATTTAGTCTTTTTTAGCAAATTTTTAACGTAAATTTTTAATTATCCCGCCGGGGATTTTGATTGGCAATTTTCCCCATTTGCTTTAATTTGGGTTTCCCCGTTTGCTCCGATTTTTGATTTTTTGGCCCCCTTTTTGCCCACCAAAGAGAATAGGTTTAGATTTTGAAAAACTGTCTTTTCCCGGGGAAATTTGCCAAAAATCATATTTGTTTATATTGCGCCGTCCTCGAGTTTGGAAAAGGATTTTTTTTTTTTTATTAGGGGTATTTTTTTCGTGCGCTCTCTTCTGAAAATGTTTTCCCCCCTTTATAAAGGCGACTTTTCCTATTCCCCTTACTCCTGCTGCACGGACGGAGCGCCGATTTTTGTGCGATCTTTGATTGCCCCCTGCAAGTTGGATCCTGCTTCACTTCGCCCCGCTGGAGGGTTAGACCAAAAAAAAAACCCGGTCGCTTGTCGGAGCGGAGTCCGAGACTTCTGTCGCCCATCGTCGATCCCCTTCCCCCATGGTTCCCGGAAACTGCTTCATTCCCCCGCCGCCGGGGGAAATTTTGACCAAAAAAAAACCCGGTTGCTTGTCGGAGCTGCCGAGCGCCGTGATTTTTGGGGGCCGCGATGGTCCCGCCTCGGGGCTATACAGCGCGCTGCGTCCCCCTCCCGGGAAAGCCCACACCCCCGCCCCCCCCGCGCCACCGCCCCCCCCACTGCCCCCCCTTCCCTCGGACCACAGCCCCAAAAATTTGGGGAACGCTGGGTCCGACAGGGGTTCGGGCTGGGGGCCATGTACGCCAAAAAACCCCGGGTAAAATCCCTTCATACATGTCCGCCCTTAGTTAACATAAAAATGCAATAGCTTTATTATTAAAAAGTTTTTTTATTTAAAATTTTTTTCCTGGATAAGGGCAGCCTGAACTTATTTGGATACACATCTTTTTTAGTAAAAGCAGGTTTTCTTTGTTAGGGGCAAAACTCCACTTTATTATCATATACATTTTTAGATAGGTGTTCAAATTTTTAATTTTGCCCCCTTCCACCTTTGTTGATATATCTACCTTTCACTTAAATTTAATCCACAAAATTTTTTTGTCACCACAAGGGGAATTGAAAAGGTGCCAAAAAAATCCTTTTATTATACGAATACATAAAAGATAAGTGTTTTTTTTTACTTGGCGCAATACCCGCTTTGTTCATTGAGGCAGCTTGCACTTAAAAATTTTAATCCCGCAATTTTTATAGTCACCACAGGTGAATTTATAGGTTGGGCCCAAAAAAACCTTTATTATTTCCCAAAAACATTTTTAGATACGTGTTTTTTTTAAATTTGGCGCAGGGCCCGCTTTGTTGATAGTTTTATTTCCCCCGTTTTTAAATTTTAATCCCGCAAATTTTTTTTTGATTTGAGGGTTTGGGAAAAGCTGTGGGTTTGCCGCTTTTTTGTCTTTTTAGAAGTCATTGCCCTCTTTTTTGAAGTATATTTATAATTTTTTGGGGTCATGTTGCTGTGAGTACCCAAAACAAAAAATCATGCCTTTGGAACAGAAATGTGGCTTTTTAAATGGCATTTTTCCCTCACAATTTTTTAAAAGGGCTGAGAAGTCATATTTATAATTTTTTTGGGGTCATTTTAGTGTGGGGATCCCGCAATAATCATGGTTTCCCCTTTTGGAAAAAGAAATGTGGCTTCTAAAAGGCATTTTTTCCCCCCACAATTTTTAAAAATGGTTTAGGGAAGGGCCCTTTTTATTTATTTTTTGGGTCATTTCTGCTTTTAAATGCAGAAAAAACCCACAGGTCCTATTATTAAAAAAAAAAAAGGGTTTAAAAAGAAAATTTTTTTCTTCACAATTGTCCCAAAATGGCTCAAGGGTCATGCTTTTAAATTTTTGGGGGGAAATTTGCTTTGGGGAAAAGCACTATTCCCACAGGTCCTAATTTTAAAAAAAAATGTTGTTTCTAACAGACCCCTTTGTTCTTCACAATTGTCCAAAATGGGTCAAGGGTCATGGCTTTAATTTTTGGGGGGGAAATTTTGCTTTGAAATGCGGGTTACAACCCGGTCCTAATTTTAAAAAAATAATTTTTTTTAACAGGAAAATTTTTTTCTTCACAATTGCAAGAGTGGTCAAGGGTGAGGGGGCTGTCAGAAAAGGAATAGGTAGGACACTTTTTAATGGACACAAATTGGGAAAATGACTTGTTTTTGCAAGGAAAAATTTTTTTTTTTAACAAAAGCTATCCCCCCAAACCCTGTATTGAGACAAACCCCCCCTTTTTTTCAAAAAAAAAAAGAGAAACAAAGACAAAAAAAAATTAAAATTTTTTGGGTTCCCCTTTTTTTTTAAAAAAATTTAAAATAAAATAAAAAACTTGTTTACAAATAGCTGGTAAAAAAATTCCTCTGAATTGTAAAGGGAGGGACAGGAAAATTGACCAAAATAGGTTATTCAGAGGACATGATTATGGACAGGACAGAAAACAAAGTACAGAGACAAATTCCTCCAGCACTATTAAAATAAAAAAAAATCCAAAAAGGGCACCTGGTTTAACAGGAGCGGGGTTAACCCCACCAGTATTTCCAAGTGAAGCTCAATTGGTCCGCCCTCAATGGAGGGGCAAGCCTAACCCATGACAGGACAGTTAATGTCCAGTGAAACTAAAAGGGTGGTTGAAAGACTCCTATTTCCGGCACTTTTTAATCTGTGGGTCAGAAGGTTAATGGTCATTCTGCGGTACAGGACAGGTATAGGTCAATGTCCAGTTAAACTTAAATGGTGGTTGAAAGACCCTTTTTCCCCGGCATTTTAAATCTGGGGTCTGCGGGTTTGGGCTCATGCTGCGTTCCAGGACAGGATTTTCAATGTCCAGTTTCAAGTAAAATGATGTTCAAAATCATACTGCCTTCTGGCACTTTTTAATTTGTGGGTGATGCAGGTTTAAGGGTCAGGCTGTGGTACAAGACGGGGCTCGTGTCTGGTATGTGAGTTTTTTTCTGTGGCTTTTTATAACCTAAGTGTGTTGCCTAAGATGTAGCACGTACCCTTTTGACTTTTAAATGGATGTTAATTTCAGCTTCTTCCAGCCTTGTTTGGGGGTAAGAATGAAGGTGTTGTTGCTCTCCCATAGACTTTAATGGTCATCACTCATAATCGACTGCTCACTATCGACTATCTTGTCGATGATGGTCGACTATCGACCATCGACCGATGTCGATGGTCAACGTAATCGCTCAACACTAATTATTACATCTAGAAATGTATCCAGACCCTTCTCCAGAATCCCGGTCTCTATCACTTGTTATATTATGACATCTAGAAATGTATCCAGACCCTTCTCCAGAATCCCGGTCACTATAACTTGTTATATTATTACCTCTAGAAATGTATCCAGACCCTTCTCCAGAATCCGGTCACTATAACTTGTTGTATTATTACATCTAGAAATGTCTCCAGACCCTTCTCCAGAATCCTGGTCACTATAACTTGTTTGATTATGACATCCAGAAATGTATCCAGACCCTTCTCCAGAATCCCGGTCACTATATCTTGTTGTATTATTACATCTAGAAATGTCTCCAGACCCTTCTCCAGAATCCCGGTCACTATAACTTGCATATTTTTACATCTAGAAATGTTCCAACCCTTCTCCAGAATCTTGTAATTTTGTTTGTTGCCCGCCTTTGTACCTGTTCAAGCTCTACAATGTCTTTCCTGTGCACTGGTGCCCAGAACTGTCCCCACTATCCTCTGTGTGGTCTGACCAGTGACTTGTATAATGGGAGAATTATGTTCTCATCGTGGCCTCTTTGCCCCATTTAATACACCCCATGATCCTATTAGCCTTGGCTGCTGCTGCCTGACACTGGCTGCTACAGTTAAGTTTACTGTCCCCCAGGATTCCCAAGTCCTTCTCCAGTCACTTTTATACATAACGGCTACTAACACACAACCCAATATCAATCTTCTTTACGGTGGTTTTTCCTCAAGTTTCGTCCAGTATCTTCCATTCCTTTATAAATAACATCTTCCCTTTGCTCGTCTATTATCCACAATCAGTTGTATCATTGTTTATTCTATCACAATATAGTAAAAATCACAACTAAAATATAGTGTGATAAAGGGAAAAAGAGGGAATTATGGTGCTAGACTGTTAGTGTATAAGATACAGTTTATTAATACATAAAGACAGGACTACGTGTTTCTCACTTTATAGGGTTTAAATCCTATTTGTTGCACTCAACTGTTTCTTCTATCAGTCACACAGAAAGCAAATTATTGGGATCTTCTCCAAGGCCGCGAAGAGTTGCTTCATGTGGCTCAAGAACCTGCTTTCGTCTGCCGAGAAATTCAAGAACCTGGTCCAGGAGGTCAGGCTTTTCCATTCTGTTAACGTCAAAGACCTGAAGGTTCTTCATAAGGGGTCTCAATGCACATTCATGATCCTCTATTACTCCAAGAAACATGGGGGTGCCAATATGGCCGATGTATCCGGAGCATTCCATGAAGAGGAGCTGCGGTTCTTCTCCGACGCTGTAGGTAAGAGAAGCTCCAGGTGCAACTTTCACATATTCCATATGGTTTCCAAGATTCAATAGTTGGTGGATTTGATAACTCATTCATGATGAGGTCAGCAGGTAAAGCCTTCTAAGAATATGTTACAAAACATTGCATACTGTTCCTTCCATGTCAATGGTGCACAGGGAAGGAGAACACGATTGTGGTGATGGATGACATGGAGGAAAGCCATTCTGCTGAGAAGATGAAGATACTGCAAGCCCAGCCAAGCATTCAGAGACTGGCCCGGGACTTGTTTCTTTTTGGTGTCAAAGAGAACGAACATGAAGATATGAAAGGAGGGAAGATGAAGGAAAAGCTAGATACATTCAATGCACTGATAGCAGTAAAAGGTGAGGCCATAAGAAGGATCCATTATGGACAACATTAATTCTCCTACTATCTCCTCTATCCTCTATCCTTAGATCTTTTCTAAGTTGACTACTAGGCAACATTCTCCAACAATTATCAAAGTAGGTCAGCTCAAACCCATCAGATAGGATTGAATAAATTGCTAGCTTCTCTATAAAGCTTGCTTAGTTAGCTTATCCCGGTTTGAATTATAGTGCTTATTCTGGGAAATTGTTCTGTGCTGAGTGTTTATGTAATATCTGCTATGTGTTTGCATTCAGTTCTGAGCTCTAAGTTGTTGATTTTCCAACCTTGCCTTGCTCTGTGGAGTTTATTGTAGTTCTTGATCATTTCAGTTTTTTGTATTTGTATAGTTTTCTGCTCCGCTCAAGGAGTCTCTGAGTCTTTGTGCTGCTTGCTGTGTCAGGGTAAGTTGTAGCTTAAGGATATCTTTGGGTAAGTTTTAGGGATAGAATAGGATCATAGGGGTCCTGATGTCAGGGACATGTCTAGGGAAAGATTCAGGGACAGTCAGCTCTTAAAGTCAGTTATCATTATTCCTGTCCTACAATCACATTGAACTCACTGCTAGGGTTCTTTTCTTCATCTGTCTTGTCGTTCAGTCACTTAATCATCTAGCACAGAGTCCTTGTAGTTTTTTAGTTGATACACGCTTCATTTAACTATTGCATGTGACTACTGGTTGGCCAACCTATTTTGTTCTATTGTAGTTAGGGGTCCAGCAGCATTGTTACAGGATACACTAAATTCCCAATTGTCTTTGACATGCACATGAAAAAGGATCTGTGGATTTAAAGGGGTTGTCTCACTACGTTGATTCATCGCACCTCAGTCCTATTTTCTTGGTTTCATTTTAAATTCAGGGGCACATTTACTGGCTTCTACTAGGCTCCAGTAGAAGCCAGGTCTGTAGCTATAGTTACCAGTGCTGGCAGCCTATCAGGAGCGATGGAACAGGTATGCAGCTATAATGACCAGCGCTGGCAGCCTATCAGGAGAGATAGAACAGGTCTGTAGCTATAGTGACCAGTGCTGGCAGCCTATCAGAAGAGATGTAACAAGTCTGTAGCTATAGTGACCAGTGCTGGCAGCCTATCAGGAGAGATCACACAGGTCTGTAGCTATAGTGACCAGTGCTGGCAGCCTATCAGGAGAGATCAAACAGGTCTGTAGCTATAGCAACCAGTGCTGACAGCCTATCAGGAGAGATCCAACAGGTCTGTAGCTATAGTGACCTGAGGAGCTGATGCAGGGGATATCTAGGAATAGGTAGGCCACTGTTAATGGACACATATTGTAATGTGAATTGTTTTTGCAAGATCTTAACATAAAAAGCAGCAGCGATCCCTGTAGTGAGACGACCCCTTTAAGTCAAGGTTTCATACAAGGTCAGTCAATAATAAGAAGCTTTGTGTTTTGGCCACCTAAAAAGAAAACTTACAGTAATGAGTTACATGAGCAGTAATTCGGAGCCTTCTTCTCTCGTTTGGTTTAGAGCATTTCAAGTTATAGAGCAGAAGAGCAATAGGGACATTCAATACATCACAGCTGCTTGAGGAGGCCAATCATGAAAGCCTTGACTCTGTAACTTGTCCAATTGTCTATTTGTTTATTGCAGAATCAAAAAGTTCCCAAGTCCAAGAAAATGACATGAAGATCTCTTTAGAGGAGGCTACAGATCGTCAGCTGAAACCTGGTGATGGACACCAACCACCGAGACAGAACAAGGACACCAAACCGAGCCCGTATCCTCCTACCATGGTCTTAGCTGAAGATCCGCTGCAGAAGCTTAAAGGTGTGTCCCCACAATACACTTCAATGGTATATTGATAGAAACACCACCAAAGTCTGACAGGTGCGGGTCACATCTCTGGGACCTGCACTTACCTCGGAATGAGCCCCCAAAAGTGTTCTATGGTCTATAGGGTTTCACAGAACAGGAGAGTGCTCTGCTCTCCATTATCCTCTATGGGAGTTCCCAGTACAGGGGAGCGCTATGTTCTCTATTCTCCTCTATGGGCGTTCCCAGTACAAGGGAGCACTGTGTTCTCCATTCTGTTCTATGGGAGTTCCCAGTACAAGGGAGCGCTGTGTTCAGCCGTACTCAAAACTCCCATTGAACAAAATGGAGAGATAAGTACAAGTTTGGTTCTCTATTCTGCTCCGTAACTTTGGGTCAGGTGCATGAAGTGAGCAAAGAATGAGCTCAAACTTTAGTTTATCCTTCATAGTAATGCATAACTATTAATCTTTATTTATATAGCGCCAACATATTCCGCAGCACTTTACAATGTAGAGGGAATAAGCAGAGACAAACCAGACATTACATTTTACAAAAGCTACTTACAAATGAGACACGAGGTGTGAGGGTCCTGCTCGCAAGAGCTTACAATCTATTAGAGTGTACACTCACCGGCCACTTTATTAGGTACACCATGCTAGTAACGGGTTGGACCCCCTTTTGCCTTAAGAACTGCCTCAATTTTTCGTGCATAGATTCCACAAGGTGTTGAAAACGATGCTCAATTGGTACCAAAGGGGCCCAAAGAGTGCCAAGAAAATATTCCCCACACCATGACACCACCACCACCAGCCTGAACCGTTGATACAAGGCAGGATGGATCCATGCTTTCATGTTGTTGATGCCAAATTCTGACCCTACCATCCGAATGTCGCAGTAGAAATCGAGACTCATCAGATCAGGCAACGTTTTTCCAATCTTCTACTGTCCAATTTCAATGAGCTTGGCAAATTGGAGCCTCCCGTTTCCTGTTCTTAAACTGAAAGGAGTGGCACCCGGTGTGGTCTTTGCTGCTGTAGCCCAAACTGCCCCAAAGTTCGCCATACTGTGCATTCAGAGATGCTCTTCTGCCTACCTTGGTTGTAACGGGTGGCTATTTGAGTCACTGTTGCCTTTCTATCAGCTCGAACCAGTCGCCCATTCTCCTTTGACCTCTGGCATCAACAAAGGGATTTCCGCCCACAGGACTGCCGCTCACTGGATGTTTTTCTTTTCGGACCATTCTCTGTTAAACCCTAGAGATGGTTGTGCGTGAAAATCCCCGGAGATCAGCAGTTTCTGAAATACTCAGACCAGCCCCTTCTGGCACCAACAACCATACCACGTTCAAAAGGGACTCAAATCACCCTTTTTTCCCCATACTGATGCTCGGTTTGAACTGCAGGAGATTGTCTTGACCATGTCTACATGCCTAAATGCACTGAGTTGCCACCATGTGATTGGCTGATTAGAAATTAAGTGTTAACGAGCAGTTGGACAGGTGTACCTAATAAAGTGGCCGGTGAGTGTATGGGTGAAACTAAGGGTGACAAGTGCTTGGTTTACAATGGTCCAGGTGTTCAAGGATGTGTTTACCTCCAGCACCTCCATGGCATGCACACACAGAATATTAAGGTGGGATCCAGATCAGGTTTGGAAATCTTTCAGACAATATCTGGAGAGGCCACAGAATAATGTAAGAACAAGTACTGACCTCAGAGACTGATGAAACCTTTATATTGTAGACGATGATCAAGACGTGAGATGTGATAGAGAAGGAAGAGTGACTCCGTTACCGACACTTCATCCAAGACCTGATGAACTGACGCCAGGTAAGAGGGCTCCATCTTTATCGAACTATCATAGCACAAACTATTTTCATGTGATAAATTGACGGGACCCTCGTTGTCAGCCTCCTGACACTGGGAACTCCGCCAGAAACATAAGTGATGGCCATTAAAAATTGTGCTCTACTGGATGAACCCCAAGAATCTACTTTTCTGACCTTCTTACATGACCGATAGCAGAGCACGGGCAAAATATGGGCTAAAAGAAAGGCAAGAAGGTAGAAATGGCCAAATATAGACAAAAGATACATTACAACGGAGTATGAACGGTCAGAATTGTAGCCAAAGGGATCATATAACGTTACATGTGTAACTCTTAAGGGTAGGTTCACACGCAGTGTTCATTACGTTTTTAGATACGTTTTCGATCCGAAAAACACATTCAAAAGCGCAGCGTAAAACACATCCAACATCAGGTGCTTGTTTGGATGTGTTCTTGCAGGCAGAAGTGCTCCCTATCATTTTAGGTAGGGCGTCTGCAGCAGCAAACGGGTCAAGAATTGACATGAACGGATCCGAAAGACGCATCAGAAAGACGCTTGTAAGACACATCTCGTCCGTTTAGGGTCCAAAACAGGGATCCAAACACGCATCTAATAACATATACAAAGACGTATTGAAAACGGCGTGTGAACATCCCCTAAGGCTTAAACTGGTTGAATAAAAGTGAAGAACTTAATCTAAAGGTGGAATTAGGTTCTAACATGGAACATAAGAGAAATTATGTACTAATAACCATACTACAATGTCAGTTATAAGCTTATTGACCTGTTCCTTTGCTTTAAAGAAACAATACCGGAAAGAATCTCATTCTCAGCAGACAAACAACAAGGGGTAAGTCTTTATTTCAGCAAGTAACCTATGTACTGCCCTCTATGTACAAGAATATAACTACTATAATACTGCTCCCTATATTTCAAGAATATAAAATACTATAATACTGCCCCTATGTACGAGAATATAACTACTATAATACTGCCCCTATGTACAAGAATATAACTACTATAATACTGCCCCCTATGTACAAGAATATAACTACTATAATACAGCCCCCTATGTAGAAGAATATAATTACTATAATACTGCCCCCTATGTACAAGAATATAATTACTATAATACTGCCCCCTATGTACAAGAATATAACTACTATAATACTGCCCCCTATGTACAAGAATATAACTACTATAATACTGCCTGCTATGTATGAGAATATAACTACTACAATACTGCCCCTATGTACAAGAATATAACTACTAAAAATTTGTCTTATGTAAAATATAATCTAAAATTTCTGCTCTCTATGTACAAATAACTCTAAAATATCCCCTCTAGTACAAAAATATAACTACTATAATACTTCCCCCTATGTCGGATTAATACTATAATATGCCCCCTATGCCAAGATATAACTACTATAATACTGCTCCTGTGTGAAAAATTTTAACTACTATAATACTCCCCCCTATGACAAGATATAACTACTAAAATACTGCCCCTATTTTAAAAGAATATAATTGCTATAATATCCCCCTATGTACAGAATAGAATACTATAAAATGCCCCCTATGCACAAAAATTTAAAAATACTATAATACGCCTCCTTGTAAAAAATTAACTAATAAAAATTACTCCCCCTATGTACAAAAATTAATACTATAAAAATGCTCTCTTGTACTATAACTACTATAATACTCCCCCCTTTGTACAAGAATAAAAATATAAAATATTTGCCCCCTTGTAAAGAATATAACTACATAATACGCCCTATGTCAAGAATATACTACTATAACACTCTCTATGTACAAGAATATAACTCTTAATACTGTGCTATGTACAAGAATAAACTACTATTTATCCCCCTATTATAAGAATTTATAATTGCTAAATATGCCCCCTATGTACAAAAATTACAATACTTTAATACGTCCTTATGTACAAAAATATAACTACTATAATACTGCCCCCTATGTACAAGAATTAACTACTATAATATGCTCCTATGTACAAAAATATAACTGCTTAAATACTCCCCCTAGTACAAGAATATAACTACTAAAATCCCCCTAGTATAAGAATATAACTATTTAAAATATGCCCCCTTGGTACAAAAATATAACTACTATAATACTCCCCCTTGTACAAGAAATATAACCACTAAATACTGTCCTTATTACAAGAATATAATATTATAATAGCCCCTATGTACAAAAATATAACTACTTAATATTTCCCTATGTAAAAGAATTTAACTCCCTTTAAACTGTTCCTATGTACAAAAATAAACCCATTTAAATACTGTCCTTATGTCAAATATAATACTAAAATATCCCCCCTAGTACAAGAATATCGGTTTGGTTTTTTTTCCAAAAAAATGTATGGACAAAAACGGATGCAGGTAAAAAGCGTTTAGGCTGTATTTTAAAATTAAAATGTAAAAACAAAGACCTTGTTACCTAACCATATAACAGTGTTTTAAAATTTTATTACAGCAGGCTTTAAAAACACAACGGTTTCACAGAGACTCCTGCTCTCTTTCCCCGGTTTAACAGTGAAATGAAAGAGATTGTGTCTTTAAAAAAAAGCAAGTAATCAGGTTTTTACATGAAAAAAAAAAAGTACATAAATGGTCCCAGATATGTCTCTAAAACATCAAAATCGCAAAAAATAATAAAAAACATATATTTGAATCCTAAAAAACAAAATCTATAAATAAAATTGCTTTTTTTAAAAAAAGTAGTTTGTACATTTAATATAAACCTTGTTTAAAAAAAGGAAATAAGCAGTGAAAAATTTATTTTAATAAAATGACCACAAGGGGGGGCTCTGATGTTTGAAAAGGAAAAAATGAAATAAGTTCATTAAGTTCAAGTGTATATTACATACTCGTCGTAGATGGCCCCCCGTGAAATTACAAAAGAAACCCCCCTTTTTAAAGGGCAAAAAGATTTTTTATTAAAATTTTATTTGGTGCTCTGTTGGGTTATCTCATTCAGGCCGTGAGGGGTGTATAGAGTTGAGTTTAATATAGAAGTTTTTTTTTTGGAAAATTTTTTTATCCCTGTTTTGCACGTTTTGGAATGAATTAAATTGGCTGAAAGGAAATAGTTTTCCTTTTGTGCGCTGTTACAAAGTGTCTGGATAAAAAGTGGGTAAGTCAGAGTGTTTTTTCATTAAACTATGATTGTTAATGCGTTTTGTACTTTATGACCCTTCTGCCCCCATATTGCACCCCGAAGTGCATTTTGAGTAGGGGAATTACACGGAGCTGCCCCCCTTTTTATTTGGGGCTTTTTTCTTTTAAAGTTTCCTTTGTTACAAAAGAGGTAAAATCCCCCTGCTTCCACCCAAATACGGGAGACTTGAAGTTTTGGAACCAATTTTTTTGATCCCCAGTTTGGGGATTTAAACTAGGATGTTCTGAAATTTTGTTTTTATTTGGGTGTTGACCCTTTAGGGGGGGAATATGTTCTTTATTGTTTTAGCCCGTTGTTTGAAATGGGTGGATCATATGGTAAGGGGGACATAAATTGGGATCCATTTTTTTGATTTCCAAAGTTTTTTTAAAAATAGTTTGTATATTTTATGCTGTGAAGAGAAGGTAGTAACAAAACTGAATTTTCTTCTGAAATTGTGTACTTTGGTTTTTGGGGTCATTTAAATTTTTTTTTTTTAGGTTTTTTGTATCTAAATAGTCTTTTTGCCCCAATAATTGTGCTTTTTTTGCATTTTTTACCAATTTTTTTTGGGAATTTTTCTTCAAAGTATTTTGCCCGTTGCCTAAAATCGCATTGTTGGTGCATTTTTTTTTTATTTTCGGAATTGTCCAAAGGGGAATTCGGTCCGTTGGGGAAATGATTGCTTTAAAAATGCAAAAAATTATTAGAATCACATTTTAAGGCTTTCTAGATTATTACACCGTTTTCGAAAAAAAGAACAAGTCCAAAAAAAAATTTTATCAAAATTTAAAAATTAAAAGTAAAAGAAATACCCCTGTTGTTATTATTGAGGTAATCAACAAATGCATGTGCTGGACACGTAATGTCCCCTTTGGACAATTTCATAGCATTAGGAAAAATTGTACCAATAACACTGATTTTACAGAACAAGCTAAATATTTGGAAGAAAAATTTGCACAAAAAAACTTCCCAAAAAAAATTGGTAAAAAAATTGCAAAGAAAAGAGCACAGTCTTTAGAACAGAAGGATTTTCCTTGTTTAAACAGAAACACAAAGAAGTATCAAATGATTCACAAAACCCAAATTTCACAGGACTTAAGAAAAAATTTAATTTAAATAAACTACATTCTTTCGCAACAAAACAAATAAGGTATCCTAAACAAACATTGGGATATCTTTAAAATTTATTCGGTATTATGTTTCCTTGTTACCACATAACCCACCCATATCTATAGAGTGCTAAAACTATAAAAAAAATCATGCCCCCCTGAGTGAGACATTTGAACAAAAATAAGAGTAAAAAAACCTCAATCTCTAAAAAAATGTGGTTCTAAAGTTTGTAAATGTTGTGATATCATGGTGGAGGGAACAAATTTTGCCTCCTTCAGAACAAAAAAAAAAAAATTCAAATTAAGGATCAATAAATGTGCCAGTTGGTATGTAGTATATCTGCTCACGTGCTTTGTGGGGTGCTGTATGTGGGTTGAACGGTCATGAAATTATCTAAACGTATTAACAACCATTGGTATACGTGAAGCACCCTGTACTACCCCTAGTCTGTCCCGACATTTCCCACAGTACATAATATGAAAAATCACTTTTTCCTGTCCAGCCCCAAATTTAACAAACCCGGAAATATGTGAAAATAGAGAAAAAAAACTTTAGAAAAAAAAAATTTTTGGTTTTTAAACTCAATTTTAAAATCCTCATGGTTTTTAAAAGATTCTCTGATTTTATAACATAATTTATTGAGCCTTTTTATTGCTTTTAGTAATCATTGCCTGGTTGTAAGCTCTGCAGCGCCACCGGTTGGCCGTGCAGGTCTCCACACTTTTGAACTTAGGTGAACTTTACTTTCCAGTATCAACTCCCCCCAGTGTTTAGCTCAATACATGACACTTTTATTGATCCAAATTTTCCCTTATAAAAAA